>JAKSYS010000298.1:0-70306 GCA_022925895.1 Fragilaria crotonensis
AAAGCCGACAAGAAGTCGAAGAAGAAGGACTTGCCCCTTTCTGCCTCCGAAACGGAGCCTCCAGTCGCCATGAGCGCAGATGTCAACATTCTGCCGCTACCCCACCCATCCCACCTCTATCTAACCTGCTCTAAGAGAGCCGAAACATTAAACACTAACACTAACATTAAGCAGAAGCGCCACGTTAAGACTAGCGCCATGGGCACCACCAAATCCGACACCGATGAAGCGGCCGTCATCGCCGAGGCCATCGAACGCGCCAACTCCGAGCAATCAAGTCTTCCCGCGCCACCAGAAACCATCCAACAGCTCAACTACATCCAGGGCATCCTTACAACTCCTATTGGGCGCAACAAAACATTCAGGGCCACCGAAACCGACGACGACGACAACGATGAAGCGGCTAGCAACGCCGAGGCCATCGATAGCGCGACTGCAGAGCGCTCAAACACTCATAAAGTCATGAGAATCAAAGAGGAGTACACACCAGACATGCAGGGCACTCACCATCCTTCCCCTATTCGCAGTTACCAACCCCAGACAGCTTATTCGACGAAAGCGACGTCGACGACGACGACCAAGATGACGACTACAGCGTTCGCAGTGACGACGACCGCAAGATTCCAGCCCCCACCCGCCCAAAATCCACCAGGAAGCGACAATTCGATGACTCAGACGTCCCTGCCTCTTCCCCTGATGCTTCCCCTGCGAAAAGGATGCGTTTTCAGACGCAAAAACAGCCAGAGATCCGTTATAAAACCCGCCAATATGTTCGTGAATGTGGAAGTCAACAAATCAATTTCGTTGGGCGTTCGGACCTTCACACGACAAAAAGTAAAGTCAGAAACTCCTCCGGCGCTCCAAGACCTGCAAAAGAGCTCCCACTTACGAAAATCGGAGCGACCAATCCGAGATATCGCCGCTCAAAACGACCCCATGGCGAACCCCCATTTCCCAATTTCCGACCACGACCATGATCGTGGTGATTCGCACCATCAGCTCCCAAGAGTCCTGGACTTGGGACACATTGGACCCCTCGCCGAACTGCCAATGACCTTTCTACGACGATCGTACAGATCTCTTTCAGTACTGCAGCTGCGACATTTGGCAGCCCGTCCGTCCATATTTTCCCCATAACGCAAACGTCATCTTGCGTCCGACCGGTTTTGAAATCCTACCCACGCCTATTCGTCCGCGCGCCAACCCCGCCTTCTGACGTCCCTCTCCTAATTACCAACGTCCACCGTGACCAACCTAACGGCCATGCTCGTGTTCCTAATTACAACGGCGATCCCGTGGACGATGACGAAATGACTGACGCGTCTGACGACATTCCAGCGCGCTCCACGACCAACATTTATCGCGATGACGATATGGATGACGATGACGACGACGATAGTGACGTAGTTAATGCTTCAAGTGTCTCTCCATCTACTGCCCGTGTCCCAAACAATTATGCCTTCCGTTCGCGACCGACACTGCCGCCCACCAAAGCACAAAAAGTTCCCGCTGACGTTGAAGTTGAAGAACAAAGCAACGGCGACAAAAAGGAATCTCCAAAACAACTTGATGCACTCCCAATGATTCAAAACTCTCCCTACTCAGTCCCAGATTCCTCAGACAATGATGACAGCACAGACACCAGCTCATTTATCCCAGATTCCTTCACAGTTAAAACTTTGGATTCCCTAACTCTCATGGACAGGATGACAACCAGAAAAGCTACCAAAAATGTAAAATGACGAAAATATTCCAAGACCAGCAAGGCCTCTACCCCCAACCAAGTCCAAGCAATTTGCAACTCCCATCAATGTTGCCAACCCTTTATGTCAAGCCACCTATCAATGCTGCAATCCCATTCACCATTTCAATTGATGATGATGAAACTGAGACCCCTTCAACTCCTTCAAGCAGAAACAGAACTCATTCATGTCAGGTCAATTATTTGAAAACCTTCAACACCTCTGGACCTAGGAATCTTGATGCACCACCTTCTCCAGCAATCAGTCTCAATTCAGAACTTTTCAGTCCCTTGTTTTCCAATTTGAGCAGCAGCCATGACAGTACCTTTGATTGCCTTTCCACATCAACTGGAATCACAGCATTTCTTGACCTATCTGATGATGATGAAACTTTGGAGCTTCCATATCGCCTTGACAAACTGCACACCCCTTGCCCTGAAGACAATGTCTTGGACCCAATCCATCATGTCCCCTTTTGCAACACCATTCTGATTTGGATTCCAGAACCAATCCCCATGCCTCACTTCTTTTCTATGCTGATGCAACTCTTCAAGATGACATCAATGGACCAATCACCATGTGCAACCTTCCAACATGTGTTGATTCAAGTATCACAGCTGCAAGCTTCTGCCTACGTTATATTCAGTCAAATCCAGTCACCAAACAATGCATTCGCGACTTGACGACCGAACATCTTCGCCACCTGATGTGCAACCTTTATCCCATTCTCATTGCTGGATCTGACAAAGACCCCAATCAAGAGGAATTCATTCAATGCATCCAACACACTTTCAACAGAACAACCAATTTGGTCATGGACAATCTTTCTTCTGAGCACAGATCTCAACTCACCAATGGCACCCCATCATTATTTGTATCCCTTTTGAGTGACTATGAACCTGGATCCTTTGGACATGAATGCTCCCTATCCATCCTTTATGCCTTCAAAATGATGTATCTCATCCACCTTTATATTCAGGGACAAACATCTTCATGCCCTCATCAACCGCCTGAACTTGCTGATATCATTCGCAATATCCCAACTTTGCGACCGCTCTACGACTTTTCCCGAACCGAAGTAACTTCAGAGATGTCCCGCGCTTCATTATCAAATTCTTCCAAGATCAGCAATTGACTCCCAGTCCCTATGATATCACTTTGGACAGCACCAGGACTTCCATATTCAAACTCCTACACATTTGGACTCTGCATCCTCATTGCATTCACTCATTCACCGCTTGTCAACGGTTTTGGAGAACCTACAACTGGAATATCTCCATCTGCTTCCCATGTTGCCCGCGTCTTAATCTCAGCAACACTCCGCCAACATGCAACTTTGACTGCCAAACTCACAACTGGAGATGACTTACATTTGCAACCCTCAAACATCTGCATTGGTTCCCTCCCTCCTGTTGATCTACTCATGAATCACAATTGCTCAGCCTTCCCAATGGCCACATCCCCTACACCTGAACAGTTATCAATCATGCACTCAAAAGCCACTGCTATTGCCGTCAACTTTGTCATCTGCCGTCCGCTCACCTCCAATGACCTTCAGAACTTCACCATCCCAATTGGAAACTGTGATTATGCAACCCTTAAGTCTTACTTTGACCCCATCAAGACAGATACCATCAACCATTCCATTGATTTCCTGCCAGATCATGAAGAATACACTATGTTCAGAGTTGTCTCAAACATCAATGTCACTGACCCTCAATGTGTCCTACCTCAAACACCCTTGCCAACCAAAGTCCTTATCTACCAAGGCAACACCCAAGAGCATCAGTCAACTCCCTCTTACACTCCAGGATCCCCAACTGAGCTTCCTATTCCATTGCCAAGTGCTCACACTTTCCCTATTATCTACAACAAGGAGAACAAACCAATCATTTTCATCAACACAATGGGACCATCAAACCTTACACAACAACAACAGTCCAACAGCTTTTCAATGACCAAGCCTGCATTCCAATGAACACCTGTTATGCTGCCAATCCCTGGACTTGCCCCAACAATCCTAGCCAACTTTGGCGCCAACCAAACCCTGTTTATCATGTCATTGATGATCCCAAAACCATTCCCTTGTCTTGCAACGCCTCATCCAAGTGATTACTACAAAACGTGGATCCACCGATGTTTATGGATCCTGGGCTCTCCCACACCTTGAGAATGCCCTCAGCAACCCATTGTCTCAGATCACTCACAACCCATTTTCATGTTATTGGCAACAACACAATCATCCTGAATATCCTTTCATCAAAGAGTCTGAACCCAATATCTTGAGCAACCCCCCTGGTGAGTCTGGTGTGAACACTAGTCTCTTTAACAACCAGGTTACTACTTGCAACTTACCTGATCCTTCTTGCCTGTACAGACACATTGGTGTAAATGCTACAAGAATGGACAGCAGTAATTGTAATGTAGTAAGATTTCAATTGACAAACAAGAATCATCTTTTGTGAACACACAGCCCTTATGGTTGTCCGCACCGTAGATCGTCTCTTCAAGAAGAAAACCCCTGAAATTGAACCAGAAACTGCAGATCCAGATACTTCTGACAATTCTTCCGAAACTGACATTTCCCGACACGAAACGCAAATATTGATGCAAATCAGCCATCTTCTGACGTCCAAGCTCAAGAAATTGACACACCTGCCGAAAATCCTTTGAAACGCTTTCACGAACTGTAACACAAATTCTGTCTCCAAAATCTGTGCAACCAGACACCCAAATTGAAACATCCTCTTCACCAAAGACAGACAATCCCTCCAAACCTGCAGCAAAGGACAAACCTGTAAAACATCCAACTTTTGCCTATCCTCCAATTCATGAAACATTCTTTACTGATGATGAAGATAATGAAGACCAACAGGATGACCCTCCTCAGATCCCTTTGCAATCCCCAGATGCACTAACTTCTTCAACCAGAACTGACTTCACTTATCCACCCATTGAAGATTTAACTAAAACCCTTTTGAAATATGCCAAAAATGCCAATCTCCGCAAACTTTCTTATCCAACCGATCTTGTCGCCCGACGCCGACAATTCAATGCCTTCATGGATAACCTCCGCATCGTTTGTAACATCTCTCCCTGGACACGTCTTTGATCTTTGGCCCAAACAGATTTCCTACTCCCATCCCTTCATTGGCACTGCAATTTACAACCTAATCTTACACATGTTTGTGACCCTGCCAGAAACACATCATTGATGGCCCACCAGATGCCAGAACTGCAATCTTTACTCTCCGCCGACATTGTGCTCCGCTTACTCCAGATCATGTTGAACGCACAAGAGAAGCCTTTATTCAATCAAACAAGGCCACAATGAAGTTGCAACCTCCTATTTGAATCGCATCCGAGTTTTGACGCGCGATTGCTACCACGCCGGCATTCCCAATACTGACGCAGATCTTATTAAAAGAGCCATTCGCGGTGGAAGTAATCACCATTTTTATGCTGCCTCTACCAACGTTTTGATGCCGACCTCCGCAGAGCCGAACTTAACGATGAAGAATTGCCCGCTTTCTCCGAACTTGAAAGCCATCTTTTGAATATTGACGAATCCCGTGGCCTAACTTTGCCATCGCAGAACCAACGCAATTATAACCAACATGCCAATGCTGCCCGTCAACAATTCCATCGCCCTGCCCATCGCCCAACTTTCCAGAAACAATTCACCCCGCGACAACATCAAGCTCTCAGCTCAATTCTGCGACCTTATACCCAACAAAACAGCAGCAGCAATCGGCCACCAATCAGACCCCAGAGCAACCAAAATCAGCATTCAAACCGTCCGAACAATCACCAAAACAATCGTCGCAACGCTCCGCCACCTAGACCGAATCATGGCAACCGACCGCCCTTGCGACCAACTTCATCAAACTCCAACAACCAACGTCGACCGCAGAGCAATTCCACCCCATTTCGGCCAAATCCTTCACCCAATAATGCTACCAACATAGTTTGTAACAATTGTGGAAGAACTGGTCACTATGCAAGACAATGCCCAACTGCAACTAACAGACCTCAGAACACCAATAACAGAAATGGAGGAAACCCAAGGTCACCAACCAATAATGAGAACACTGCTCCCAGAAATCAAAGAGCTTATTTTGTCACTGATTCATCTTCACCTCATGCTGAAACAACCCATTACCATCAAGCCTTCCTTGCTTCATCAAACACCAACCCTATCTTTAACAATGGACCACCAACAATCTGGCCTGATACCAACTTGCCTCAAATGGAAATCAACCCATCCTTGACTGACAATGATTTTGTACCCTCCATGTCACACTCACCTCCCAGCACTGATGCAATTGAATACTTTCCAGATGATCCCATGTCTGCATATCAGCGCTTTGGACCACCAGATCTTGATAATTGGCTCCTGACAGTGGTGCCACAAGTCACTACACTCCTGTCTTCAGTGATCTCCATGATGTTGAACCCTGCCATGTACCTGTTTCCCTTGCTGATGGAACCACCAAGATATCCACTTTCAAAGGCACAACTGACTGTTTCTTTACAACCACAGAAGGACAGAAAGCTATCCTTGGTCTTGCTGATGTTTACTACATTGAAGGTCTTAGCCACCGTCTGCTTTCCTGACTGCCATCTCTGCCACCCAAAACTTCACAGTCATCATCCAGAACAGAGCAACCACAATCCGTTTTCCCAACAACTCAACATACACATGGCCAACCATCCTTCAAGAGCTACCCTCTGAACAAGCTTTTCCATGACTTCCCAACCCAACACAACTTCTGATGACACTTCAAACTCACCTGCCATCACTTTTGAGCAACACTTGGACACTTCAACCAATCCAAACCCAGACCAACCCACTGCAACCTTGCCACTTGAGATCACATCCCGTCGCCTTGCACATCGTAATTTCCGCAATCTTATGACTGGATCCCTTCACCATGTTTGGAATGATCACATTTTGTCACCAGCCACTGACACTCAAACTTGGCCAATCAGAATTTCAATCAGCCAAAACGCGCCAGAAGCAAAGTCCCACTCCGCCAAGGTTCAGAACCATTCCATCAACTTCACCTTGACCTTCTGAGAAACCCATTCCGCTTTGGCCTGACAACTAGCACACTAACTATTCTGCCTACCTTTTCATTGTGACAACCCTGGCAAACTAACTGGTTGGATTGGACTACCCACTGAAAGCACCTTATCCATTCTCACTGCACTGCAATCTTGGCTCACACAATCAGAACTTCTTGGCCGCACCCAATCTGTCCGCTTTATCCGCACTGATGCTGGAACAGCATTTACTTCTGCCAAATTCATCTCAACTTGCACCAATCTTGGAATCAAAGTTGAAGCTGCAGCCCCTGAACATCAAGAAATGAATGGAATTTGTGAAGCCAAATGGAGAGAAGTCCACAACATTGCAAACACTCTGCTCAACACTGCCAGACTTGAGGTGCCTTCTTTCACCATGCTCATGCCTATGCAGTCCAAATTGTCAATGCTTGCCCTGCAAAGAATGTTACTGATCAAGATGGAAATCCTACAACTCCTTCCACTATAGTTATGGCCGAAAACCCAGCCTCATCAACTTCCGCGTATTTGGATGCCCAGTCTATTTCAAACGTTACGAACCGACCTTTCGGAACAAGTTAATCACTTATAAACAACAGCTCCAACGCGCATCCCGTGGAACTTTTATTGATTCCTGAAAACTCTGCTGGCTGGCTTGTCTATTCCCAGACCATCCTCAACGAATTATCACAACCCGTGACGCTTATTTTGATGAAGATTTCAGCTCTGCCCTTGCTTTTGACTCCAAACCCTTTGCTGGAGCCATTCCTATCCGCTCCCACATGGACCCTAATGGACTTGAAAATGTTGAGAATTCAGAACCCACCATCATTCACCAAACTGGATCTGTTGCCAACCTTGGAATCAATCCTCTTCCTTCATTGAAGAACCCACTAACAATGATGAGCATCCCTTCCCATTGAGACTATTGACAATGATGATGACACTGATGATGATGATCTACAACCTGGTCCAACACCACCTGCACCTCAATTGCTCAACCTCACTCATCACCAGAAGAGACACACACCCCTTCAGAAAGAGATGACACTTTACTTCCAAGAATGTGCTGAATCACCACCATCCATTGACCCTATCCACACTGCTATGCTTGCCCTTGATGCCTCTGCTGACACATCCACAGAAACTGATGATCCTGTTGATAAATACTTGCCAGAACCCCAATCTTTTCAAGCTGTCCTCAAACTTGATGATGACATCCGCTCTGCCTGGCTTCATGCAATCAAAATGGAAATCAAGAACCTCATTGATCATGGTACCTTCATCCTTTGGCCAGAAACCCCATGTAGATGAATTGATTATCCCAGTTAAACTTGTGCTCAAAGCAAAGCAAACAGCATCTGGCAAACTTGACAAACTCAAAGCCCGCCTTGTTGCCCGCGGCGACATGGAAAAGAGAAGAATTAAGAAAACAAAAGCAAAGTACCAGCAGCAACTACTTAAGCAAAGAGAGGAAAACACCAAGAAAGTTAATAAATCTAACACTATCCCAATTGAGATCCCCTCAACCTTTTGAAGACACATGGTCACCCTGTGCATCTTCAAGAGGGGTCAAGCTCCTCATATCCAAAACCTGTGCTTTCCGCCGCATCCTTAAAGGTGCTGACTTCATTGGAGCCTATCTTCAAGCCAAAGTTATTGGACGTCACTTTGTGATCCTGCCACTTTACCTTGCTTACCACTTCCCAGAATATGCCAAATACTTTGGAGTCCCACTTCTTCTTGACAAAGGAATCTATGGTCTTGTCTACTCAGGCAAATATTGGAACATTGAATTCTCTGAATGGCTTTACTCTCAAGGATTCATTCAATCCCAAGCAGAACCATCCTATTTTGTTTACTATGACAAACACAACCAATGGCTTCGCCTCCTATTCTTCGTCGATGACATGCTTTATGTTGGAAGCAACGATTCCATCGAGAAATCTTTCGAAGATTCCGTCCGCAACCGCTTTGACGTGAAATTCCTTGGTCCTGCACAATGGTTCCTGCAAATGCGCATCCACCGCCACAAAGATTCCACTTACACTCTAGACCAACACCGTTATGTCTTAAACGCTCTCCAACGTTATGACCCAGATTCCGAATTCCCTGAACGCGAAACTCCCTTCCCACCCGATTACGTCTTCACCAAAGATAACCGCCCTGTCACCGATCATGACAAGTCTATAATTGAGAAAGACATTCCCGCCTCCCGTTTCGCTCAGCCGTATGCACCCTACTTTATCTAGCATATAACACACGTGCCGATATCCTTTTGCAGTCTGCAAACTTGCAAAAGCCTGCATCTGCCCTGGTGAACTTGACTTCCGCGCCCTTATCTGGTTATTTGGCTATCTCAGACGCCGACCCAGCTATGCCTTGAAATTCTATCCTGATGGCACTCTAACCCAATCTATAGTATCTGTGCCCAACACAGCATTCCATACTCTGACCTGACTGTCTTCTCTGATGCCAGCTGGCAAGATTGCCCTGACACTGGCAGATCAACTGTTGGATACATGATCTTCACAATGGTGCCCTCATTGAAGCCAACTCAACAATGCCTACCCCAATTGCAATGTCAACCTCTGAAGCTGAATACATGGCAGCCTGTTCTGCAACTATGGCTACTGCCCACATCAGAATGCTTTTATATGACATGACATACCTTGGCACTAAACAATGGCGCGAATCATCCCAACGCTTACCTACAATCCCATCTGTCCTTATGATTGACAATGAAGCAACTGTTCAAATTGCCAAGAATGGCAAACTAACTCGCAAAACTCGCCACATTGAAAGACGCTTTCACTTTGTCCGCCAAGGCCAACAAGATGGTACTCATCAACTCTATTGGATCCCTTGTGACTCTCAACTTGCTGACATCCTAACCAAAACTCAGACATCCTCCAAGATTGATCCTCACCTTGACAAAATCTTTGCAAACTCCCTGATCACCTACTTTCTCCATCACCAATTTCTACGGAGATCTGATTCAAGAGGGGTGACAGACTTTTAGTACCGCTCCTACGTATTTTTACTATCTACATTATTCAGTACGACACTTCACATTAGGCTAGTAAACAGTATACGTCGTATCGTTACTGTCGTACGGGAATCATATCCCACTCCAAAATTGCAATGATCAAATTCATGTCGTTCGTTGCATAAACGACCATTTTCTCGCCCAACGCTCGGCCTCGTACGACCTCTTCAGACGTACACCTTTTCAGACGTGCACTCTTCAGACGTGCACCGTTTCTTTTGTGATCCTGAGTGTTCCTGAAGAACACTCATCAAAAGAAGTTGATCATCATTTGATGATCAACAATTTCTCACAAATTTGTCTACCACTGTAAATATATTTAGCCGGCCCCCAATTTTCACAATGTACAATTTTCGTAGCAGCGTAACCGACCATGACGACATTTTACCCGCCGTCGTCACGGATCGGACCCCCTGTAGCGATAGCCAGTGTACTAGTACCCACTTGGCTACCGACGTCACCGTAGGACTCCACCCACGTCCACATGTAGTGTCACCTACGCGCAACGTAGCACCATCTACTTGCATCGTACCTACAGATACTAGCACAGTTGCTTCGCCTACTAGCACTGTGTCTACGTCTACATGTACTGTAGTTACGCCTAGTCATACCGTAGCTCAGTATACCCGTCCAGTAGACTCCCACGCGTATACCGTCGCGTTTGCTACTAGCACTCCCGCTTCCTCTGCCGCTAGCGTAGCATCCAGTAGTCCTGAAACCGTAGCACCGGCCAACGTTCGTACTGTAGCGACCGATACCGTCACCGTGACGTCACCACCTGCCTGCGACCCCGGTCTGGCGTGCGCCCGATTTAACCATGGTCTGGCCTCCACTCCGCGCTCGCACGCAGAATCTATCAGAACGTTGGGAGGTCTACTTGAGTACTGGTACCATGGACAATACTTGTACCTCACGTAAACTGTCTTCATGAATAAAAAGCACGTCCAGCGTCCAGCGATCATCAGGGCAGAATTTGCACACTATATGCACTACTAGACCTAGCATCTGCTGTAGGGATACGAGTCGTGGATTGATCCTCTCTACAAAATGATAGTCAGGGAGGTGGGGTAAGCCGTGCTATAGCATTCACACATGAACATGTGCGTTCATATGAAGAACATCTAAAAAATTCACCACTTTCAAAAGCTTTTTGATTTATGCTTGACCTGTACTCCAGGGAGCTGCGGGAAAGTACGGAAATGAACGATGTGTAGATACACACAGATTGCTACACTTTACTGTTCAGCAGTAACGGTAAACAGTACTAATTGAACGCGTACATGAATATGTACGTCGCCGGTATTGACGTCGAAGTGAACAAAAATTCGAGGAGACGATCACACTTTGACAATTGCGAAGGTTGAGCTGGAGCAAAGGAGCATTTGAATTGTAAACAATAAACTCAAACACATTTGCAACAAAAATCTATGAATTGTAGAATGACTATAGTCCCATTTCCCCATCCCGCCCCCCAAAAGCCAAATCAATCATTGTAATCATCGTTCCCGTCCTCAGCACTGTCGTCGTCCCCCTTGTCGTATTCGACCCTGCGCCTCTTGGAACTAACGCAAGGAGTCACATTCGCGTTTGTACAAGGATCAGAAGAAGACATACCACTGCTGCAGGCAGAAACACTTGTTCTTGAATGCTGCACACCACAACGGCCGCCTCCGATAGGAGGAAGAGTAGTAGTGCCATTGCGACGACCACGATGCCTCCCATCATCAACAATGGACCTGAACGGAGCAGGCTTCTTCCGAGCAGTTGCTCTCAAGGGGATGGCTTGCGCGGATGGAGTATATCCATTGTGCAAACCAGTCATCTCTAGATTGAGCATTGTCGCCCAAACATCGCGTTCTTCGTTGTAGATGTTCAACACCTCCAAGCCTTGGTGGGTTCCGATTTTGTTACGAATCGGAGTGAATTCTTCGTTTACCTGAAAGGGTAAGTCAATTTCCATGACAGATGTAAATGAACTATTTTTGGCTCCAAATTTACCCTTCATTTCGCGACCCGTGTCCGCGATTGCGACGAACTTGGCACACTCGTCGCTGTACATGACCCTACCAGTACTTGGACAGTTGTAGATGTCCAGGAACTTCACTGGATCGAACATGAGATCAAGCCACCTGTATTTGACTAAGACCGACCGCCCGCCCGGTTGAACACTGGCTGTCACGTCGCGCCGATCACAACCGGAAGGAAGGTTCATTCGGATTGTGATGTGCTTGGTCGTTTTCTTGTCTAGCCAAACGACGACCATACAAGGAAGCGAGAGCCTATGATCAGTCGAGTGAACGCTGCTGGCGAACATTTCACCTTCAGCAACATCATCTCCATCATCGAAGCTGACGCTGTTGTTACCTAGCAAATGAAAGCGGCGATGGGTTGGTATTCTTGTCATGGAAGGTCGATGGACAACAATGAAACAAACAACTGCTACTTACCAAGTATTCCGCTTCCTCCGCTGCTGGTGGAAGGTGGACGCTTCATTGTCATCACCAAGGTATAGTCGCTGATATATTTTTGAAGATGAGTGCGAAAGCACCCTTTGGACACCTTGCTGTAGATTTCACGTTTCTTGTTGAACAGCGCCATGCAATCTGGCGCGGCGGGATTCAAGGTGCCGTTGTTTATTCCCTCCATGACATCTTTGCGGAGCTCTTTTCCCTCCTGTCCATCATGGTTCCATTTTGCCCTGGTGCTCTTACCTGCAGAAGCCGAAGAACTTGCTGTAATCATCATGGTGCGTTGCGAAAGATGATATCAATGGATTACACTTCGTATCCAAAATGGTGTATTTGAAGGATATGGAAGCTTTGACTTGCGACATGGGAATGGCGAAGGTGAATACTGTGACAGATATGACTCGCATGACTGCGAAGCTGTGTATGTTATATTTTTAGATGCGGATGGTTGAGCACGAAATAGAAGAAAGTGCCATATCGTCATAAGGAGTACTTGGATTATAGAGTACAGTACCTGGTACTGGAGCAAAGGCTTGCTCCAAGTACAATTGTACGAGCACATAGAACCATGTGTGGTCATATACTTTGTTGTCCTGCAGTGAAAACGTTGTCATTTGTCATGCTTTTGAAGTGTGTTATACCAGTACGCTAAAGTGGTAATGTACTGGAACATACTCGAGTACTCCGTACATATCATACGTACGCACTATATTCGAATCTCAATATCTGGCGAAATAATTCTCAATCGAGTAAAAAACAGTTTTTGATTTCCATGAAACGACTATGTAAGGATCGTGATAGTGTGCGAAAGTTAATCGGCTCAGTCACGAACACTAAATCGTTCAGTGTCGTCTCTGAACGTCGTTCAGTGTCGTCAATGACCCTGGCAAGACGGTCGAAAAAACACCGAAACTTCCAAAAAGTCGAACTTTAAATGCCCATAACTTGAGTACTAGCTTTTCAAATCCGTGCTCCGATTGCCGGTATCTTGCTTTATCGATGAACGTTCGTCGATTGAAAATCGCATTTTGGGTGAAACGAGACAAGTTTGTGTGCTTATAACTTAACGAATATAACTCTAAAATATAAAAGTAAAACGGATTCAAATAGAAGAGATCAAGGGCTTTCCAAATCATTCCGGTATTTGAATGTATGACCTTTATTCGCCATGTTATGGGCTCTCAAAGTTTCGTAAAATCATTGACGGACGACACTAACGTCATTGAACGTCGTCACTAACTCGACACAAACGTTAGTGAACGTGCGACACATGCTCCTCGAAAACTCGTTTTGAGTCCAATGCACGAAAAAACGCGCATGCGTCTACGACGCTCCTCGTACAACAAAAAAATTAGTGAACTTAGTGAACGACGCAGTGAACTTAGTGAACGACGACAGTGTCGTTAGTGACGTGACTCAACAAGAAGTCACTATTTTACAGGTAGTTGACGGTTTTTAGTAACATGAGGTGCAAGAAAATACATAGGTACTCTGAGCATTTGTATTAGAGTGGCCGAACGAAGTTTCAGACGACCTCAGCTGCGCATATGACTGAACGCACGCTTCCTTCTACATTAGTAATAAACAAAATGTATATGTCATATGTAGATTTGCATATGACTGAACGCAGGCTTCCTTCTACATTAGTAGTAATCAAAATGAATATGTCATATGTAGATTCGCATTTGACTGAACGCACGCTTCCTTCTACATTAGTAGTATTCAAAATGTATATGTCATATGTAGACATTGCAACTCGGAGTTCTTGCTACATGTCACATATCGGTCTACGTTCTGTACAGGTATAAGCTTTATGCAAGCTTTGCCATACATAAAGATACAGCACAAGCAGCACTACCCGTAGTGCCCAGTACAAAACTCGTAGTACAGTGCAGGTCGACAATTTTCGGCATACTTTGAATGCCTCTCCCGTAGTTTCCCACGAGGCTCATACAGCTTGGAAGTGTGACCGAAACACGAAACGAAAGTGGCACCATCTCACACATCTCAATCATCTCAATCTTCTCTCAGCTTTGATCCTCTTTTCTTTCTGACCACAGAAAGTGATTACTACTTATATGACTGCTGCTGTAAGTGCTGAAACATTTGTGTTGCAAGCAAGACTCATCCTGGGTCACAGATGCAACACATCTCCAGCCACTGAAGACCGTCGGTTTCGTGCCAACTTCGGCACCACCCCTGCAATTTGTGCCATTCTTTGGGGCATGATCAGCCCAAATGAGACAATGCCAAAGGGGGTGAAATATTTCCACCTCCTCTGGGCTCTCATGTTTCTGAAGCTGTACGCTTCAGAACATGTCCTTTCCGGCATCGCGAAATGTGATGAGAAAACTTACAGAAAGTGGACGTGGTTGTTCATAATGGCACTGGCCGATTTGGTACCGGAGTGCGTAAGTACTGTTGCTGTTTGTTGTTGCCTTCAGACCAATTTCGAAAATCCAAGTGTCTCAAAATTTGTGATTTGGGATTCCTGATTCCTACGTTTCGTATTCGTGATTCGAAATCTTCGTGTTCCAAAAGATTTTGTGGGAAAATAGGTATCGCTAAAGTATTGGCAATGTTTGTTTAGTTTCTGTGGATGGAACAGATTTTAGGATTCAAGAGCCAACACCTTTCTGGACTGGATGGCACTCTAAAAAGTTCAATGGACCAGGTCTTAGGTATGAAGTTGCTATCAGCATCTGTTCAGGTGATGTTGTGTGGTTTAATGGGCCCTTTGCGTGCGGGAATTGGCCAGACCTTAAAATTTTCAGGCATGGATTGATTTTTGAACTTGATGAGGGCGAAAAGGTTGAAGCTGACAGTGGGTATAGAGGACAGCCAGATAGCGTCTGTACACCAAACTGCAATGTCTTTATTAATGAAGTTGGCAAGAGACAGAAAGAGTTGATCCGATCTCGCCATGAAACACTGAACAAGAGACTGAAGCAGTGGCATTGTTTGCATGACACATTCCGTCATGATTTGGAAAAGCACCGCTTTGTCTTTCAGGCAGTTGCTGTGATTGTGCAGGTTGCAATTGAAAATGGAGAGCCATTATTCAGGGTTGATTACAATGATCAACAGCATTACTAATTCTATTACCATTGTGTCTATTGGTACAATAATAGGAAATTAATTAAAATTGAATTCTCTTATTCAAGTTTAGTAATTACAGAATTTGCTTGTGCGGATTGCAGTACCTGGTACAGTACATGGCACTCCGGAGTACTATCTCTGAGGCATATGGTACGAGTTCCTCGTATCACTTACGATGGAGGGGACTTCGTGTTACTTTCAATGGAGTGCTTCCGCGTCAATGCATTATTATTACAGTACCATTGCAAAAATCGTACTCCGTACATTTCGCTACTTTCCCGCAGCTCCCAGTACTCTACTAGCTAGTAGTAGAATATTCCGTACGACTGAACTGTGGTCACTGGTCACTCTCGTAATTTGCGGTGTTGCGGGTTCTGCGTACTGCGGACCACGTCGTACTGTACAGCGTTGTACTTTACTACTACTCCATAATTGACCTTGGCTGTTGACGATAGCACTACAGGCGGCATAGTACTTTAAGCCACCGCATTCTGTGAGCAGGCAGCAATACGCACCTGCTAAGATTACCAGTAGTCTACCGGTAGCTAGCAAGGGGAAAAATTACAAAGTTGCTACTGCAGCACTTGCACTCCTTTCGAGTCTCGCGTTTCTTTAAAATACTTATAAGTACAAATACTGGAGTCCTCGGGGTACTGGAGTACTCCGACTACTTGTACTGGAGAACGTGGCTGGAAGCTCCAGTAGGTATGCAGTACTTGTACGATGTAGTAGTACAATCATGGGTTGTACTGTGTAGGCTGTAGTACGTACGAGTAAACGAGTTCCTGGTACCAGTACATTACTACCGGTAGTACCTGGTACTGTAGTACGGTGGATGGTCAATAAGGGTAATCCAGTACAAGTACTACAGTACTACAGTAGTCGAACTCCAGAACCATGGTGCCAGGCAGTACAAAGAACAAGTGCCTCTATCGGAGTGTACGAGTACACGCTGTGAAAATGAACATCTCGTTCTACGAGTACTGGTACAAGTACTTGTACCTTACTACCGATAGAGTACACATGAAAAGGGTCACGGGACACGGGACATGGGACAAGTTACAGCGTGCGTCTGACGATTCCCTTCCGTCTTGCGTGCTGTGGAATGCGAAATGCCGACTGTGCGGTTCATCAATTAGATGGGTTGCTTTTATACTCTTATATATAGCTTGATATATGATATTCTGATGACGTCGTCCATTGGTATCAGTTCATTCTCATTGATGACCATCAGAATTTTCCCAGGGTAGAAAGTAGTAAGTCCATACGAAATCCTACGTGAAATCTAGTACGGAATCTACGACGAATAGGAGCACAACATCAACCATGAAAGGGAGGGCCCCCAGGCCCTCTCAAGTTAAGTCATTCAACTACAAACATGTCAAACACACCAATGAAGAAGTTTCTTCAATGAAAATGAAGATTGAACAGAAGTGGAGGGAGGAGATTGAATTGCAAGATAACTGGTATTTTCCAGAATCGAAATTTTTCTACGGCAGAATCTGGTATATTTTCTACGGCGTCGATCAATCATCCATGGTGATCAATTCTTATTTCATCAAACTTCATCAGAGCACACCAGGTTCTTTGATCCAAGAGCCAAGTTTCTTTCAGAATCAATCTATACAAAAGCAGAGCCAACCTTTAGGGAGGCATCAAAGACACATTCAAGCAGCAAGTTACCGAGAGAAGTGGATTCCAAGTGATCCAGAAAAGAGTTTAAGTATTCGAGAGCAGAGTTATCCTATTCAAGAGTGGAGTTTCCGTATTGCAGTGAATCGATTTCTTCATACGGCGCAGCAAAATCAGCATGAAGCAGCCATGATGCAATTGATACATCAATCACCGAAGATCCAGTACATTCCAGAGCAGGGCCAACCTTTAGGAAGGCAACAAAGTCATATTCAAGCAGTAGTAAGTCACCGAGTGAAGTGGAAATTTTACTCCGACAAGTGGTGGATCTTCTTTCCACATTACAGCCACCCTCCCTACCGAGCAACCATTACTACCAACAAGCAAGAAAGTAAAAGTATCAGAGCATGCAGTCCTAGAGAAGTCTTCTGGGTTGCAAGATAGTTGGGTAGTGCAGCATTGCACTACTCATTATTCCAGGTGGCCTCTACTGTACTCCAGGGTAGCGGTCATCCGTGTGGGTCGAGTTCCGTTTTTGTCCGGGACAGCGGCAGCACGTAAAATAGATTTTAGGTTTTTTTTTTTTTCATTGATGACCATCAGGATATATTTGTACCTGGTAGCATCTTTATACTTTATATATGCATATGTATGTTTACAAGGATTGGCACTGGTATAAAATTTCAGTGCATTCGAATTGTCTCGAGCATGCCATAGAATGCTCGAGCGTGCAATGGAATGCTCGAGCATGCCATAGAATGCGATTTTTTTATCAAAACGTATTTAGTAGTTATAGTTTCATAGTGAACGACGTCTGGCCGGCTCGAATGCATTCCATAGCATGCTCGAGAATGCGATTGCATTCTCGAGCATTCCATTGCATGCTCGAGAATTCTAATGCATGCTCCTCGCATGTATACATTCATTTAAATTAGAATTATCGTTAGGTACACATCCATATGTAGCCAATGGACAATCCTTGACTCTGCACATTTACTTACACATATTGTCATGATTGAGCAACTGAATAAAAACACTCATTTTGAGATAAAGAACGTTGCCTCCCCCCAAAAGTATGCCCGTACTTTGAGTATGTACTACTACTGGCTACGTCAAAACTCAAAACACAAAGAACAGAGAAGATCAAAGCAGCCAACGATCTCAATCCACTACTAGTAGTAGTACTTGGTGCCGGGATAGAGAGATCCGAAGACAAGATGGAAAAGTCTAACTTTCATTTAAAAAAAAAAACTTAATTTCAATGTTTATTAACGTGTTGCCGCAGCATCCTTGATAAGGAATACTCGACCCACACGGATGGGCACTACCTCGGATAAGATAGCAGCCACCGTCCATACTGTCGCACGGTACCGTAAATTACCGTATAGGTGCAAAATAGGTTCTGATCGATCGGACACCCTGAATGGCTTTAGTTTTGACTCGTCTCATGCTATCCCGAAACAACCCTGAATTGATTCGTAACCAGTTTTTGGTGACCGCTGTAGAGACTTCGTAATGTTGTTCGACTTCCTCAAACAGTAAGTCTTGTACGCGAGGTTCCAATTGTTGTCGCCGCATGTATATGTCATTTAGTTGCCGCCTGACTTCCTTACTTTCCGCTTCCATTCGAGTTGCAACATCGCGTCCATGTAGTTCCTGATTTCGTTGTTTCCAAAGCGTATACCATTTATCCCAAACAAAACGGATCAAATTGATAAGCCAACTCTCGCCGGTAAATGAGGTTCTATGCGAGCTCTCGCATCGTTCCTGAGATTGGCTATAATAAGAGTCTTGGTGGCGGACCCATTCCACACTGAACCGTCCGTGAAAAATTTGACGCCAACCAATGCGATTTTGTTGAGTAATAAGTCGGTGAAATCGCGAATCGTACTCATGCGGTTGTAATGTAAATCCCTGAGGCCTGTTGAACCAAGCTTGAAGACCGTCGCACAATATTATTTGAAGGTTTGGGTCGGTGTCATTAATCATACAATGATCTTTGAGGTCGCGCATGAATTTTTCTCTCCACTCCCTTCGCGTTGGGTGGTTGCAGCAAAGAATGTGATCCCTGTCTTCCCGCGTCGTCGGACATAAAGGACATTGTCGTTTCCCATCATCAAATCTATTCGCTTGCCCCGTCGTTGGCAAGAGTTCGTGCAGAAGCTTCACCATATGGGTTTTCCGTGTGGAGTGCTTCTTTAACGCGTTAGCATGAGCCGTCCAGTCAACACTATTCATGATAGATGGTGTCCATTGATTCTTGGTCTGAATATATTCCAGAAGAGGCTTAGCAGTGGCCTCATGTTGTAAACATCGGTCATAATTGCCAGTAACCGTTCCGTCCGGAAGATGAAGATGCGCTCTGGTCATCGGTGACATCAGCACAAGTGGTCGCTCTAACCCATGGACATCTTGAAAGATACCTGCTTCATGATCGGCGTTGACGTTTAGTTGTCCCATCAGTGTTAACGACTCATACCGTTTCTTTCGATCTTGATGACCGCGAACGTAAGTGAGGCGCACATTGGGAAGACGGTGCATTGCTTCTTGAATTTCAATCAAAACATCCCAATCAGGCCGTAACGCATCTAGTACTACATTGTCGCCATCTAAATCGACTGGAACCTCTTCCTCCTGCAAGTCGTGATCACCATTCATCAACGTATCAAGGACACTCTTACTATCGGTTCCAATTGTACCCGACCACTCGTCATGCATTGACGAGTATTCACGAATTCGAAGTAAGAACCTCATGAGAGAAAGCATACCATACGCTTCTGCTCGATAAGACGTTGGTTGTCGTCCGCTCGCCGGTCCCATCCCGTACGCCATTCTTTCCCCTGAACTAGAACTCAACACCCAACCAAACGCTCCTTGTTTATGAGCACGCACTGATCCATCGCTGACGGCTCGGAACGTGGATTCCAGAGCTACGCAGATAGCCCTCGGATCAATTTGCAGGCGAACGTATTGTAGCAACTCTATCTCCCATGGCGAAAGTGTATGGACATATTGATCGAATGTTGCAATTGTTGATTGAGGAAATACAGGTGGTAACCGGACTTGATGATAAGTACCGTACACGTGCCAAAAACCGTTGTCCATTAGAGCAACCTCAACCGGCTTTGCCTGAGGAGGGATTTGGTGAATCGTATATGAGCGGTGTGACGACGCTCTATACGCCGCCTGCCTTGTGGCACGATATTTTGTGTAAGTGGTATCATGGCTTCGGATGTATAATATGCTTTGATGAAGATATGCAAAATGATGCTGTCGCTGATCTTGGACCGTGCACAACCAGGTCGTCAATGGATTCATTAGGCGCCCTGTATGATCGCTCCACAAGCGATTTGCTCGTTTCCACAATGTCCACTCCCTAGCAGACGGTTTATCTTGATTGACTGGCAGTAACGAAGTTTTAGAGCTCATCAATGACGGTGCGCCGTGGAGAATGCTTGCATCAAGTTCTTCTCCGTTCGGTTTTGTAATATCTGAGAGGGTGACCACCTGGAGATACAACCGACAATAATTAAGCTTTCAATTTCTGTATCAGAGAAAACATTTGCGTCGAGAATCATATCCATAAGATGAACATCCCCGTCGCGTTGTAGAGGTTGTATTCCCGGATCGTCAACTTGAATAGACGCCTTTATCAAAGCCAGAAATCCTCGAAGAGACGCAAGCCATCTAGACTCGAGGTGCGGAAGTGGAACGTGGACTCGCTCCAAAATTGAAAAGGACATACCAGTCGTCAAGTGAAACCATGACAAGGAGCATCGAAATAATTTCCCAACGGTTGATTGCGTTCTCCAATGACGAAGAAAGTATTTCGTTTGCGCGATACCTTGATGGACAAACAAGCGACGAAACTCTGCGCCTCCATATTGCTTGATATGGACCAAATAAAACTTCCCTTTTGGTATGTCGATTAAACCCACATTTTGCATAAATTATTGTCATTGCCTTTTGCTGGATCTTATTTAATTGAGCCTCGGATAGGAACGAACTTGTCAACGGATATGTAATACTGGGCAAATAGCATGAATGGTAATACGTCCACGCCTCCTGTCGCGTCAGATGCGTAGTCCATAAGAATTCTGTAACCTGGTCGCTTTTGGCCTTCAGTTGTTTAAATTGAGTACGCTGCGTCCCTGTTGGTTCTTTATAATGTCCGAGTGTTTTGTGTGCAACCGAAGGTGGTAAATACTCAAGAGTAGACCTGTCGCTTGTAAACGGATCGGGAACTACTAACGGAGGCACGTGGGATTTCACACTACTCAAGACTGGTGCCCCTTGTGCCGAAAATTTCCAATGTACGACGTGATACGAACACTTTGACAATTCGAGGGACCCACCAGTTGCACTCAACAGGTTGGACCATGTAACTGCATTGTGTTCGGCCTTTCGAATCAAGTCCAATAATCCCTCCGGGGACTCGTCTTGTAAAAATGAATTAACCTGACCGTTGCTATCATCCACAAATCCGATCATGTTGATGTCGATCGGATGAGTTCTGTCGGGATTACAATAGACGGCTTGGTATGCGGATTTTTCATAACAATCGAAGAGTACACTAGATATGAAACACCAGATCATTGGAGAATTCCCACTACCTTGACCTGTTCCGTAGATAGGCATACTGTCTTCATGCTGATAGCTTGTAGGAGATAAACCCAGTTCTGTTCGAATATGATATCTCGCTTCTTGTAAGGTTTTGGCATTTAAGCGTGTGGCAGTTTTAGGAACTCCAAATTTTCGACTCGCGATCATTGCCATACTCGGAATGATCCTATCGTAACACGATGCTGCATCATAGTTAGTTTGAATCAAACTTTTTCTTGTTGCTCGTGAGATTTCGAATTGCAATTCTTCAATCATCACAGGGTCGATTGCATTCCTTCTCGGTCTAGATCCATATTGCCCATCATTGAGTTGTTTGAGTGCTTCCGCTTGGTATAGAGCGATCCTCCATTTTAAACCAAGAACCAGATTATAATCTGCCTCGTATATGTGTATCACTCGTGTTCTGTGGATTTTCACATTTCCAGGCTCCTTAAAGAGGATAGTATTTGCAACTGTTCGCCATCGACTGAGTGAATAACCGCGCTCCAGAGCATAATTGATGATTAACAAATGCACCCGGAGGATCGCTTGTTGCATTCGATCATATTCGCATTTCATCGCATAATCGCTGGGGGACCTCGATGTGTCTGATGCCGTCTCCGAATCCGAAACATCTTCATCAACTGCGTTAGAATACTTATGCCGAGCCAGAAGGGATTTATAATGTCCCAAATGCATCCCCGATGGGGACGTTGTGGTGGATTCTCGCCACACCTTCAATTTACCCACCAGTTCCTCTTGGGAGATTGTCGGAAATGTTTGAAGTTGAGCCATCTCCTCGGTAATCTTGAGGTGTTGCAAAAGAAGTTGAATTTGAGGAGCAAAGGAATGATCCCGATATTGACCACTTAAGATGGCGTCAGCACCTGGACCTTCACCGCAGAAACCTAAATCATTGTTTAACGGTTCGCACGTGAAGGGGGTTCCATGAGCCTGGCCGAAGTGTTTCCTATTTCGAGCCTGGAGATGTTGGACAATTTCGTCGGGGACATCGATTGTCTGCCAGTCCTGACACGTTTTAGGATCGTCGTCTGGATGCACGGGGATTTCAATGCTGGTAACTCCATTGCGTTGTCCTCTCGCCCGAAGTATCTTCAATTTTTCAAACATTCTCTTGATCAACTCCGCGCGCCGGATCCTGCGCAACAGTGTTGCATGGGCTTTATCTGCCTTTGCCATAGATTCGTCCAAAGTACGGATACGTTCATTGCGTTCCTCGTCTCGACGTTGAAAACTTGTAGACACGATGGTCTTCACTTCTTTCTGCGCGTGCCGAAGCTGTGACGAACATTCTTGTAACGTAGATGGTACCGAGATATCAAGACCTGCGTTGTTAATATCATTCAATAAAATGCTGCGATGATCTAAACCTGTGCGAAGGGAACTGAGGCATTTCTTTAAGATTGAGACTTTTTGCCTCGCCTGAGCAAGTTCAACTGACCATGCAGGTTCTTTAAAATGCTTCGTCCTTTGTTCCGCATCCAAACTCGCTTTCACCACGTCTTTATCTAAACGTTCTACAAATTCGTGTCGATCACCTGGGAGATTAAGGCGTTCCGCTCGATCAAAGACATTACGACTTGCTTTCCATAAAATCGTACAATGTTTTAACGTAATGAGTCACCTGCTCCACATTGTTGGACTTCAGCATTCGTAATTCTGGGTTTGCCAAAGTCTGTGTTTCACTTCCGAACAATTGATCCGTGGAAAAATCGAAGAAATACGCTCGATGATCTGTTGGGAACCTGGAGTTGAATGATTCATATCCGCACTTTGTCATGGAAGATGCAACGTGTTGTGTTGCGAGTCCATAATCCAGCCTTGATCGACCTCTCGAGTAGGTTGCCGGAGATGACTGAGTATGCCGAACTTTCATCAGGTCTATCAGATTCAGATCCGCAGCCATCTTGCTCATTCCATCTATTTCTGATCCAAGTGATTCATTGAAGTCACCGACTAACAGTATCTCGTGTCTTTCTGTGAGACATTCCTGTATGAAGAGCCGCAAATCCCGTTTGAAAGCTTTCCTCGGCTCAGTGCATCCATCGTTAGACTGTAATAGTAAACTCTTCTGCTGCGATGCGGCAGTACTGGTTCCCGCCCTCGGATTGTTGGTAACTACTTGATATGCAGATATAATTGTAATCCGAACATTGTCTCGCCCACGATATGTCTGACTCACCCACCTCCCCCATTTATCGTTGGTAGTACCGATGATTCGTCCGGTGATACTGTTGATTGCCGTAATCATTGTCCCCCCGGGTTTGAACATGTTGTCGAATGGTATCGGTGACGTCCCCATTGCAATGCGTGTCCTTGACCAATGCTGCCGTAGGGTATCATACAAGATGCTACGAACTTGAGTTTGAGTTACATCCAAATTGTGCTCTTGACAACAGACGATATCAGCCTGCGTTTCTTTTGCCACCTTACAAAACTCATCAAATTGACCTCCTCTTCTATCGAGAGTGAACCCGTTGACGTTCAGAGCATAAACTCTGGTTGTCGTACCGTCTTTGTCTGCTAATTGATCTCCCAGGAGTAGTTCGAGCGGCGGTTTCGTTCGGTGAGTACGATAGAACGATTTGCTCCCACACCTTGTTCGTTACGAACCGAACGGCTTGTAAACAGGTTATTCCATTCAGCTTGAGCGGTATGTAATCGTAGTAAATTCGGGTCTTCTGTTTGTTGTTCATTTGGATTGCCTAGCGATGATCTCCTCGCCGATATGGGTTCTCAATCTGAGAACCCGGTGCTGCCAAATCTCTTCCTCTAATCATGATAACGATCTTGGTTGACCTTCCCGCCACTGGCGATGGAAGAGTCCTGTGCGCCCCTGGAGTTAGGCTGTCATCTGATAGATCCATTTCTGCATGGTCTATATGAGATGGAGACTGCTGTGCGCGGTCGATGTCCTTTTGAATGATTAATTGTTTACTGGGTGGTTGTTTCCTATCCATGTTCCTTCCGGGGAATTCCTGCGTACCTTGTGTGTCGTTGCTGCTTTCATATGACGTATTCATCTCGTCAGGCGGACGCTTGTCATTTGTCGTGTGTGCCATCGTCATCATGGAGGCCACCATATCCGTAAGTGCTTGAAACTTCCGATCTTGGTTTTGGATGAGGGTGATAACCTGATCAATTGTCGTTGTTTCTGGAGATGATTGTAGGTGGAGTTGTTGCTGTTGTTGTTGTGTTATGGCCTGGAGCTGTTCGGATAAACTTCGTGCCATTTCTTCTTTGAAGAACGTCACAAGTTCTGCCCGTTGCGTTTCAAAACTTGCGGTGAGTTCTGACATCTGCGTACGTAATTCTTCCACTTCAGCTCGACTCGATGCAAGATCTGATATAAGATCAGATGTGCTCTGGGACTGAATCGAAGTTGATACTTGGTGGTTTGTATTTGTGATGCCGTTATTGCCCCGGACTCGATCTGCCCATGTTCCAATCTCTGTAGCTTGAACGCTCGAAGGGAGACCTTGTTGATTCCGTTGCTGGGTGGCCTGGTCTGGATGAATAGGCAAGTCGCGGAATGCCGGAATTGAGCCCTCGTATGAGAACGCCGTTGCAATACTTTTGGCCGTGTAAGTGTCTTCGCCACTAGAATATCCGTCTTCTTCAAGGATTGCTACCCTTGGTTCTCCTAAATATTGGTCGTCTCGAGGGTGAACCTCCGCGGAAACATGTTCTTTGTACCACAAGGGTAGATTCTTTCTCAATTCACGACGAATATTTTGAAACTTGACTTTGTGAACAAGGACCCGGTAATTCCCCGTAACCTCGACTGTCTTGGATGGCATCACATCGATAACTCCGTCGATAGCCTTGATATGGTCTTCCAAATAAAACATAGCATCCGGTCCAATATTCTGCATGATGACTACATAATGAGAAGCTAAGATCCGCGATTGTTGTCGTATAGTTCTTGCGTACGCTTCTGGATGTTTACTCCTCAACTGAAATGGGACATATGTTGCTGTATCTTGATACGTGGTCTTAAGAATCTGCATCATGTTCAAACTATTTGCCTTCTCAGTCTCAATCGCGTATGCCTTTGTTACTGCATAAAACTGGTCATTTCGAATTTGTGGAGTGCTAAAAACAAGTCGGAACGCTGGGATCTTGGTACGAGGGAACTTCTGATGAATATCGTTGTTGATTTTCATAGTGGCTTGATCCACGTCGTAATACTGCGGATCGAGGCCCACCATAAATCCGAGATGAGTCGTATTCCAAATTTGTTCCGACCACCGATGTTCATGTACATAACACGAGTTTTCGACCAATAACTGCCTGATTTTGGGAATTGCTTTGATTTCTCTCAAGGGAATACTTGTTTGAATTCTATGGAGGATGAATTGGGCTTTACCCTTCGCGGTAGAATTAAATCGAACGTTGTCGTGTTGATGGATTGAATCACTTGGTGTTGGTTGATGAATGTTGAAATGTTGCTGATGCTGAAGAGTTGTCCATCTGAGAAGATTTACCGTTGGAAGAACACGATTGTGATTATCGATGATTCGAACCTGATCACCGAAGGTTTCCTGTACGGCGGTAATCCAATGAAGGTGAACATGACCGGGGGCAATGTTATCTTCAGTACGATTATTGGGTGCAAAGCGAAAACGGAGGTTTTCTCAACACGGTGACAGTCTTTACCACGTGCGTTTCTATCATCGGTTGGCGTCACATCGGATAACTCGTCAGAGAAAGTTGGTTTGGAACCAGATGCACCACCATCGTCATAATCTCGACTTGAAGCCGTCGTCATGGTGATGGTGCTACACGTAGATATCGTACCACAGATTCACGTAGAAAATTAGTAAGGCTTACTCAATTTCCAAAAGTGAAAATTCTAGGGGGATATCAGATATCAGATATCATATGCGTCGGCCTGCCGAACGAAAATGCCCATTGGATGTTGGGTTTGTTAGGCGATCAGACGTGGACAGTGTGTGTGTGTGGACTGTGGACATGCAAACTCTGCTAGATGCCATTATTCACCGTACGATGATTTGAAGGGTATCACATATGGAGCTCTCCCGTACTCATGTACCAGTACGATTCAATTATGTTCCGGATCATTTTTGTGAAATCAATCTGTCCTTTTGCCATTCTTTCTTGCACTCGCACAAAGCTCTCTGTTATATATGTGTTATGTGTATTCCTATAATTGTGCACTGTTCATTAAGATTTAAAACATTGAGAATTACGAGGTTGTGAGTACAGCACTTGTTTGAGAACGCAAACAGTGGCGATTCTTGACCTCCTCATTGTTGTATAAACGTTTCGTCTCGCGTGCACACGGACGACTCGAGAATACGAGTGGTTCATTGTGTTGCATACCATCCCGTAGTAGTGCTACCGGTCGTCTGACGGAGTTGATCTGATTCGTCGGTCTTGGAGACCTATCGCATGAACGCTTCAACTCACGTGCTCTCTCTTTTATTCCAGTAATATATAAATATTGTTTCCGATGGAGAATCGCAACAGTGCCGACGACGTTGATGACGTTGCGAAGGATTCTTCAGGTGCTGGAATCCAAGAGCATGACTTTGCTGAAGAATTCTCATCTGATTTGCCAAGTACGGCCATGCCGTCGTCGGCACCTTCTGGTTCCTCTCCTTACGCTTCATTATCGTCGCCGTCCACAGCAAACTTTCATTTTACTGTGGGAATCGTCAGACACACGTCAACTGCTTTAACTCGTCACGTGTCATGTGACCCTCTTTGTCGGTACAATTCAAGTATGACATACACTCGTACAAGTACAGGTAGTATTGTACAAAGATTCGATGCACATCCACAATCCACAGAGTGTTGTATTCATACGACGTGAAGCAGCATTTTGATCCACGGCCTGGTACTTGTACCAGGTACTGGAGGACTTGTAACTTGTACAGTAGGAGTACAAGTACCTGGTACCCGCCTTTTATTCACCACCCAACGCACAATAGTACAAGGACTCGTTAACTCAGAGTACAACCAGGGTTGTACTCGGATACTGGACCTTCCACGTTCTCGAGGATTACAGTACACCAGTACTACATACTTGTACCGTAGCAACGTGAATGGAGTAGTACTCCAGTACAAGTCCAACTACTCGAGTACTCGAGTATGCGTTAGCGGTAGCATGTTGTACGATACTAGAGTTGAGCTTTCGTACAAAATAAATGTCAAGTACGAGTATAGTCGTATGTATCAGTAGTACAGTACTGCGTTGTACAGTACGACGACGTCCGCAACCAGGGTGTGTTAGTAACTAGCATTTTCAATATATCTATAGATATGATATATCAAGACAACGCTAGTTAGTAACTAGTCAACTTTAGTAAGATAACCTACTAAACTAAAGGCCCGCCGCAGGTGCAAATTTTTTGTGCTTGAATAGAGGGTAATAAACATGGATTTTACTGTTATATTGCTGTTTCATTTGCAATTACAGCTGAACTTCACAATATCTTGGTTCATTGAAGAGTCAGAAGGTGTGCATGTACAACTAGTGCAAATCTAGTTTGTGGTCAAGTTTGTTTAGCATCCCTGCTTTGCAGTTAGGTTTGGAGGCTTTCTATTCATCTGGCAATACTGAAAATGATGCCAGCATCTCAAGTCTCTCAAGGTAGGCAAAAATGAGTGGTTACATGTGCTGTTTACACATGCCATTCATTGAACAGTAACCCCTTACACAGCTTCAGTAAGCCGACATAGAAAATGTCATTAGTCCGTGCAGGAGGGATGGCACCAATTGTCAAGGTGTACTGCAATTGGTGGCATGCATACAAGCATCGAATTAAGGCCACTGAGGAAGAATCCATGGTAATGCTTCACTCATTAAACCACCATGAAATGCATTGGAAGCACATTGTCAGCATCATGGCTGGCTCTCTACCATTGCATTTCTTGCAGGAGGCTTAACACCATTCATCATACAATCAAACATGCCTACCGTTGACTTTTGAGCAAGCAATCCACACTCCCTGCCCCACTTTTGTAGATGCAGGATTCCAACTTAGAAACAACATCTGAGCGCTGGCTTAGAGATGCAAAGAATGGTGTTATAGGGCATGATCATATGTCTCAATTGGAATGACACTCTCTAGTCATTTTTTTATGCATACTGCCCATTGATGTTTGTGTAATTTAATGAACAATACCCTCCCCACTATTAGTTCTGATGCAGGATATACTTAAACTATTTGGTTTTGCACATTTTCATCTTCACCGTCCAATCTGTTGATTGTAAATATACAATGGACATGGATGAAATGAAGGTGTTCACCTGTCACATCGTCACATCTCATGTCATAACATGTTTGTACTAGTACTGGTAGTAGTACAAAACACAACAGTAAAATAGTAGGTTTGTTAGTAAGTTGAACTTACTAAGGATAAGGTGCGTTAGTTATCCAAGTAAAGTTAGCTTTAGTAGGCTACTTTAGTAGTCAAACCTACTGGCGGACTTACTGACTAACACACCCTGTCCGCAACACCGCGCACACCCCAAACCGAACCCAGGAAAGAGGATTTTTTGGAATTCGAAATTAGAAGGACGAGTATGTATAGTGCAAATCCTCCAGAAATATTCTCTCTACTAGACTACCGGTAGTAGAGGTTCCAGCGTAAATCGAGAGAGGCTTTTAAAAGCGGGGAGAATTATTTTCATACATGTTTTTCACATAAATGCACGCGTGTGCATGCAATAGCACGGTTTACCCCACCTCCCAGGAAGGTCCGGCCCAAGCACGTTTCGCGATTAACAAGATGTACCTTAAGGATGTGCGCGCCAGCCAATGACCGGCCGGCGTGATGAGAGCTTGTTAGGATCTTTGTCGCATCATTCGAGCTGGCAAGGTTCAGCAAATGTCAGCAGATTTCTTTTTCGTCAGCAAATGTCAGCAGATTTGCTTTTCGTCAGCAAATGTCAGCAAACTTGATTCTCGTCAGCAAACGTCAGAAGATGTCAGCATCACCGTAGCTTTTGTACTGGAAAAAACTCGTTTTCGTCATCATATGTCAGAAAATGTCAGCAGATTCGAATTTCGTCAGCAGACGTCAGCAAATTCGTTTTTTGTCAGCGGATGTCAGCAGATCTGTCTTTTCGTCAGCAAGTGTCAGCAAAACGACGATGACGCTGGCATAACCAGTTTAGCACCAGCCAGACACAGAACGGAAATGATTTTCGCCTCCGGCCAGCGTGAATTCGACATTGATTCACGAGACTAAGCGTGTATTGCCGGACCTTCCAGCAGAAAACACTCATAGCGGTGTGGTACACGTATGCATACGTTTATCAAGTACTACAGTATGTCAAACACAGAACATACAGCTTCACAAGCGACATGTCGTGTCACCAGGGACATCCGGAATTTCCACTTCATCTCGTTTTGGCCTACTTTTTAAACCGTTATTTCTCATATATATTTTTAAGCACTACTATCATACATGTGCCACGCTAACCGATTTGCACCGGCACGCTCTCAGGGTGCTATTAGTCATGCCGTTTCTGTGTCACCTTCTCTGGGAGAAGTTGTTTCACAAAATCATCTCAAAAAAAATATATTTGACGTACTTCCTTCTCATTCGTAAGGAAAAATAAGGAGATTTAAGCAGTTTCTCGAATCTCCTTATATTTCCTTATATCGCCATAACGACAAAGCACTTATTTGTCATAGTAAAATAAGATGTTTTTCAAGAAGGTTTATATGTAACGCACTTCACAACAATGTAGTAACGGTGTTTTGATGTTCCCATATTACAGTACAGTACAACGAAGGAAAAAAGGAGATTTAAGCAGATTCTCAAATTATGTCCCGTTTCATGAAACTTGTTGGGTTGGACGAGTCTGCATCTTCTATAACCACTTTGTGTTCTGATGAATAACTTCCGTTGGTATCGATAGGCGAAATTCGAGATTCTGCGCTTTGAGAGATCATGAAGCCAATCGCCCAGCGGTTGCCTTAATGTCCCCGTCTTCCATGCTCCAAAGGCGGTTTGCTTTCCGCCATAGTCTCCATTCTGCTTCCGCAGGTTTTTCCTGGTTCACTGGCATCCACTGAGATTTCGAGCTGAGGATGGAGATGATACCATGCAGCTTTCCATTATCCAGGCTTCTTCCACTAGTGACTGTCAAGTCTGACAATGTGACGGCGTTCAAGTATAAACGACAATAATTTAAGCGAATCACCTCTCTATCAGTGAATTGGCGCGACTGTACAATCCACTCCATAATGTACCCGTCGTGTTCCCGCTCGAGCGGAGGAAGACCTGTTATGTCGACGTGGAGAGCTGCATTGATTGATGACAAATACTCGCGCAACGATGCCAGCCATTTAGATTCGAGGTGTGGGATGCGGACTGATGGTGTCTCGAGTATCGGAGTCGCCAGGCCCGAGGTATATTGTGCCCATGCAACAACATTCTTTAACAGCTGACCCGCCACTGTTTTCTGTCGCCAGTGTCGCAAGAACAAGGTCAATTGACCTAACCCTTGTTGATCGAATAGATGACGAAAATTTGCTCCGCCATATTGTAGCGGACCATACAAGATCTCCTTCTTGGTGTTCCGATTATACCCGCATTTAGACACGATTCGTGACATCGCTTTCTGTTGGACCTTCGACAGTTGCTGCTTCGTAAAATGACAGTTTGCTAATGGATATCCGACACTTGGCAGGTAACAGGCGTAGTAGTACGTCCAAGCTTCCGTTTGAGTCAAGCTGCATGAATCGAGAAACTTGGTTGCGTCGTTACTCTTGGCCAATAACTCTTCGCGTTGCCGTCTTTGTGTCCCAGCTGGTTCTTTAAAATGCCCGAGCGTTTTATGGGATGTATACGGTGACAGGTATTCGAGTTTACTTTCTATTCCAGATGTTGGATCTGTCACGGAAATGTTTGCGAACCGATCTTTGTCCGTCTGAAGTACTGGCGCGCCTTGTGATGTAAATGCCCACGTCGCAACATGTACTGAACACTTCGAGAGCTCGAGTGCTCCTCCGGATACGCCTAAAAGGTTGGCCCAAACCTGAGCGTTATGTTGAAGGGAATGTTGTATCTTCTGAAGAGTTACGGAAGAGTGTGCATCGATGTCCATGAATGCATTTGTTTGCCCGTTTGAGTCATCTACGAATCCGACCATTCCGAGATCGACTTGCCCCGTTTTGTTTGGTGAGCAATAAGTAGCCGGGTGAGCCAACGTGTCGTAGCATTGATACAGTAAACTCGAGATGAAGCACCAGATTGCAGGGGAGTTAGCGCTGCCTTGACCTGTTCCAAAGATTGGATTTTCCTCGCAGTGTTTGTAGCCGTCTGGTGCCACTCCCATCTCTGTTCGTATGTGATACGAGGCCTGTTCGAGTGTGCGTGCATTGCTCGCGGTGACTTCCTTTGGTACTCCGAAACGTCTGCTCGCCAGCATGGCTAGATTAGGTATTATCCTGTCATAACATGCTGTAGCATCATAATTTGTTTGAGCTACCGTTTTCCGTGTCAATCGTGACAATTCGAACTGCAATTCCTCAATAAAGACGGGATCGACAGCGTTTCGCTTTGGTCGTGATCCGAATTGACCGTTGTGCAACAGCTGCAATGTCTCTGCTCTATACAATGCTGCCCGCCACTTCACGCCCATTGCCAAATTGTAATCTGCTTCGTACAAGTGAATCACCCGCGTCCGATGAATCTTAATGACACCCGGATCTTTGAATAATATAGTATTAGCCACTTTCTTCCACCGATTATACGAATATCCGCGTGCCAGTGCGTAGTTCACTAAGACAAGATGAAGGTCGAGCATCTCTCGTTGCATATGATTCAGCCGATCCCGATTCTGCCGATGTTCATCGTCCTCGTCTTCTGGAATGTTTGAGTATCTATGGCGTGATATAAGAGCTTTGTAATGTCCGAGGTGGAGTCCAGATGGTGACGTTGACGTAGACTCTCTCCATGCGCTTAACTTTCCACAAAATTCTTTTTCACTAAGCGTAGCCTCGACTTGCAGTTGCTCGATCTCAGCTGTTCGTTGGAGGTGTTGCAGTAACAATAGGACGTTTGGGTCGTTGCCGTTGTATTGGTATTCTCCCTGGAGAACTTCCTCTGCTGTATCACTTTGCGCATCATATCCCAGTTGTGTGCTCAGCGGTGGCACTGTGAACGGAGAACCTGCTGCCTGTCCGAAATGACGTCTATTACGCTCTCTCAGGTGGAAGACAACATCCTCAGGTACATCAATCTGAACCCAGTCTGTACACGTTCTGGGGTCTGCGGTCGGTGACGATGGGATCTCGATGCACGTCACTCCAGATTTCTGTCTAACCAATCGGAGGGATGTTAATTTTTGAAAGAGTTGTTTGATAGCTTCTGATTTCTGTAAATTCCGAAGTCGTGTAGCGTGTTCGAGGTCCTTTGGTTTCCCTGAGTTCGTGAGCGCTGCGATCTTCTGCTGCCTTTCCTGTTCTCTGCGTTGGAAGCTCTGTGAGACAATCTCTTTGATTTCCTTTTTAGTGGTGCGGAGGAGCGTTGAACATTCGTTGCGCGATATTGGTAGTGCCTCGGTGCTGCCAATAGCGGACCATTCTTTTTGGACTGTCTCGTTATTATCGATCCCAGTTCTGATCATCGATAGTTGCTTTTGTAGGACTTGCGCTTTCTTTCGTGCGACAGCAAGGGCCCTTGACCATTGTGGTTCTCCAAAACGAGTTATCTTCTGTTCTGCTGCCAAACTTGCGTCCAATAGCTACATCTTTATCTAACCGCTCAGCGTATTGGTGGCGGTTACCTGGCAGAGACAACCGATGGGCCCGTTCGAATACATTATGCTGACAGAGATATTCGTACTTCTTCTCAATATATTCCGTGACTTGGTGGACGTTCGTTGCTTGGAGCACTCTGGGTTCGTACTTCGCCAGAGGTTGGATCTGTATTCCGAATAATGCCGTGATGGACAGATCAATAAAGTACGGTCGATGGTCGGTAGGAAAGTGTGAATTGAATGGTTCGTAGCCAGCATATCGGACGGAAGCGGCTACAGCTTCTGTGGCTAGTGCGTAATCCAGACATCGGTGGCCTCGTGCGTAGGTATTGGGAAGTTGTATCCCAGGGTGGCGACGAGTCATGATATCTACCAAATTGCAGTCGTCGATCACCTTCATCATTCCATCTGGATCTTGACCAATACATTCATTGAAATCGCCTGTCAGGAGGATCTCTTGTCCTAAAGACTTGCATTGTTTGATGTATGCTGTTAGATCCCGTCTGAATGCTGCCCGTGGAGCCTTTAACTTGTCGTTGGTGTGGAGTAGCAAGCTGTATTGTTGTGCAGCTGCTGTTGTGGTGCCTCGTGCTGGATTGTCTGTGACAACCTGATAAGCCGAGATAACCGTTAAAGCATTTCCGTCTCTTCCTCTAAAAGTTTGGCTTGTCCAGCGTCCCCATTTCTCCTGGAAGCGCTCGCTCATCCGGCTTGTAATATCTCCTACCGACATTATGAATGTTCCTCCCGGTTTGTAGAGATTCTCGAATTTCAGCGGTGTCGAGGCAAAAGTGGTTCGGTTTCTCTTCCAGTGTTGCTGAGTTGTGTTGTGAATTATACTACGAACTGCTGATTTTGTTGTATCCAAGTTGTGCTCCTGGCCGCATGCAATATCTACCTGTGCCGCTTTCAATACTCTACAGTAATTGTCGTATTGGCCTCCTCTTCTGTCCAATGTAAAGCCATTCACGTTTGCTGCCAGAATCCGTATGGTATCTTCCGCTTTCTCTTTGAGCTCGTCTCCCCAATAAACGTTGGATCGCCTGTTTATAGTAGTGAGCACAATCTCTCTGTTGACTGAAGGTACTCCCGGTGTCGCATTTGGATTTAATACTTTTTTCCATTCCGCTTGAGCAATCTCGAGACGTTGCAGTGCCGTTAATCTCGATGTGTTTTGGATTTCTTGTTGTGTTGCTTGTGCTGTGTTGCCGATAGAACCGTCGCGAGTATTCGTAAGAACATTACTTCTGATCATCTTCTCGTTGCTTTGCCTCAGCTTCTATGACAGAAGTCAAGGACTTGGACCTACTCTCATTACCAGAGTCACGCATTGTAATGTCTTCGTCGTCTGACCGAGACATGTTCCCATCTTCTCCTCCTTGTTGGAGCGAGAGACCTATGCTGAAGTGTTCTACTTCTGACAGTAGATTCTGATCTCCTCTTGTTGCCTGATTTTTTCGAGGTGTTGAGTCCGGAGTTTGCCAAGCATAGTTATCTTTTTCCGAGAGTGTTTGCGATTGTTTATTTGGAGTCGTCTTGTTATCCCATCTCTTGGATTTTGAATTGACAAGACCATCGCCGTGTTGTTCTTGATCACTAGTATCATCAAACTCCATGGTGTGTAAAGAACGCTTTGGTAGTGCGTGCTGGGGTTGTTGTAGAGTGGATGCGAGACTTGCAAATAATTGGGTCATTTGGGCTGTGAAGATCGACATTTGGTCTTGAACTGCCTTGGAAACTTGTTCCTGTACCGTATCAGCTAGAGCTTTCTGCTGCTCGATTCTCTCCGCTTCCATTTTTGCTACTTTAGCCTTCAAACTCTCTACCTCCGCTCGACTACTCGCGAGGTCACTGATCACTGTCGATTGGTCAAAACTAACTTGTCCTGATTCCAGCGGTATTTCAGCCGTTGTGGTGTGTCCTGCGGCCGCCATATCTGCCCACGTGCGCGTACGTTCCGACAGAAATGACTTGCTGCCTCCTATGGTCGATGTATCTGAAGCGAGAGTCTTGTCTTGAAAGACGTAATCCGGTGGACTGGAATCTGAAATTGCCGATCCGATAGAGAACGCCGTATTGATGCTGATGTTCATGTACGAATCGTCGCCACGGGAGAATCCGTCCGAGGTAATCGATGCAACCTCCGGAGGCCCTGGATATTTATCCAACGTTGATTTTGCGTCAGGTGCCGCGTATTCGTTAATCCAACTTGCAAGGGTGTCCATGAAACATTCTCTCGTTTTATGGTAGTGACTCTTTTGAACCAAAACATTGTACCTCCCGTCTCTATTCACTGATTTACCCGGTAGTACCGCTTGTACGCCCTCTGTAGCCAGGATTCTCTCTGAAATGTAGTGCATGACATCGGGCCCCACATGGTTTAGGACGATAACATAATTGTTTGCCAGACAGTGGGTTTGCGCTCGAATCATTTTTTCAAAAGCTTCGGGATGGCGGGACCTCATTTGAAAAGGAACGAACGTACCGTCTTCCTTGTAGGCTTGTTTAAGGATACGAGTCATTTCGTCTCTGTCTTTGCGAAGAGTTTCGATTGCATACGCTTTAGTGCGGATTGGCCGATTATTTCCCTTTATAGAGCGGACTTTGGGGGAACAATATACCAAGCGGAATTTAGGGACCTTGGCTCGAGGAACATTTTTCTTGAGAACTTCCTGGATCTTGCATGTGGCATGTACAGTGTCGTAAAATTGAGGATCGACGCCGTAGAAGAAGCCGAGTTGGATTGTATCCCAGTCCGTCTCGCTCCACTTGTGTTCATTCACGTAGAAATTGTACTTCTGCATGAGATTTGCGACGTTAGGTGTGCTTTTGATTTCGCTCAATGTATATTTTGATTGCATACGATGAATGATGAATCGATTTGGGTACTGCTGAGCCTCGTGCGTTTTTCCTTGGACATCGTCCTTTCTCCTGTTACTGGTTTGGGTGGTATGGACTGAGAATTGATGCTCTTGAGACTCCTGTGTAATGCTCAACAGGTCGAATTTGCCGATCTTCCGATTGCTGTTGTCAAAGAACTTAACACCATCGCCGAATGCTGTTTGGACTTCATGCATCCAATGTGCATGTAGAACGAGAGGGTTCACGTTCCCATTGCTGCCGTACTTCATTAATGGAAATCGGAACTTAAGTGTTTTCTCCTCAACTGTCGAGCCTCGGGACTCGTTCGTCTCGCCTTTCGTTGGTGTAACAACTGCATCGTCATCGTCCTGAGAGGATGATAACGGCGGTTGATTGCCAGCGGCAGGTAAGCGCGCGGAAGCATCCATCATCGTCGGTCGACGTAGGTACCGAAGCCTACACAAGATTCACGTAGAAAAACCTAGTAGTCTTACTATTTTCTCCTAAGTGAAAATTCTACAGTATGTCAAACACAGAACATACAGCTTCACAAGCGACATGTCGTGTCACCAGGGACATCCGGAATTTCCACTTCATCTCGTTTTGGCCTACTTTTTAAACCGTTATTTCTCATATATATTTTTAAGCACTACTATCATACATGTGCCACGCTAACCGATTTGCACCGGCACGCTCTCAGGGTGCTATTAGTCATGCCGTTTCTGTGTCACCTTCTCTGGGAGAAGTTGTTTCACAAAATCATCTCAAAAAAATATATTTGACGTACTTCCTTCTCATTCGTAAGGAAAAATAAGGAGATTTAAGCAGTTTCTCGAATCTCCTTATATTTCCTTATATTTCCTTATATCGCCATAACGACAAAGCACTTATTTGTCATAGTAAAATAAGATGTTTTTCAAGAAGGTTTATATGTAACGCACTTCACAACAATGTAGTAACGGTGTTTTGATGTTCCCATATTACAGTACAGTACAACGAAGGAAAAAAGGAGATTTAAGCAGATTCTCAAATTTCCTCATCCTTCCTTAGAGCATCCCCACCGCTGGAGCGAAATCTGAATCGGACATATTGGTCTCGAGCCTTTAGAAACCTATTTTGGACATATTGGTGGTATCTTTCTCGCACCGCGTGCAGATTTTTTCGAGCAGCACGATGAAATTCTGACCCCCGCTCTGTAAATTAGACTGCTTTTTCTGTCGGATTTTGTGGTAATCTACCTACAGAATGTGGAACTTCACGTACTACCAGTACCGGCAAACGAGAGGTTGCGTCCCGAATGTGTGTGATGTACAGGGTTTAATAGCATATATACAGTAGTAGTACATTGATGTCATACCGTGGCGTTACGAAACAAAGATCATCGACAAGGATGCTGGCACGTAAAGAACAGGGACTCCGCAATCGTACCACTCAATTTACTACTACATACGCATTCATTGCGTCGACGTCGTTTCAATGGTGTTACGGTGCTCGTCCGAGATGATGTCAATTTTTTGCATACAGATCACAGACAAACTGACATGAGTCACAGTGTGAATGTGGCATCCGTGATAAAATCCTATTGGTTAATTTTTTATTCGAATGGGTCGAATAGGACAAAATGAGGGGCGCGAGAATCTGGACCCGGCTCGAGAATTCAGCAATTTGGCTCTATTCTCGAGCCCCAAATCAGATTTCGAGCCGCTCGGGCGCGAAATCTGAGGTATCGAGCCCAAGCGGTGCCATGCATTTTGGACAAAATTGTCGACACAAATGGTCCTATCGGGTCATATCTCAGATTTCGCTCCAGCGGTGGGGATGCTCTTATGTAAACGTCTCAACAATAAGTTTTACGAAGTCCCGAGTCGCAACAATAAGGAGATTTTTGTTACCTTCTCCATATCAATTTTTACTCCAGTGGCGGGCAGGCTCGTACAGTTTCAATACTCTGCACAAAACTTAAGCAAATGAAGCAAATCGTCAAATAACTGCCAGAGCTCGACCCCGTAACCCGATAAACAACCTATAGTTAGGGATAAGGAGATATTCCGGATGTCCCAGCACTTGCACGAATCTTGGGTGCATCTTTTGTAAGAGACAACATGCATGGGCGTATGTGCAAACGGGGAGTTCCGTATGCACAGATCTGCGAGTAAGTAGTAGGCGGAAGATTCATGGCATCGCTATTCCTGCTTGATCAGCCACTCAACGTAAAACCTGGGTTTCTTCTAATCGAACGTTCTCGCTGTGGGCAAAGTGAATACTGAATACGCTGCACTCGGAGTACTTCTACCTCGAACATCCTAAATCGTACATGGCAAACATGCGCTTGACGATGAGGATCTTGTCATTTTACTTGTTGACGTTGCTGTCGGTGCTCCTCTTGACAGGAGTCGTCGCAGCACCCACAAGACCACCAACTCGCCGTCCCACAACTCGTCGTCCAACGACTCGCCGTCCAACAACACGCCGTCCAACGACTCGCAGGCCAACAACACGCCGTCCAACACCGTCCCTTCAACAAGTTATTCAACAGTACTTGATCGCCTGCAACTTCTTTAACATCCAATCATTGGCTGAATGTCAACAGACAAGGTCATTTCAGTCACAGGCCCGCGGACCGATGGCTTAACAATTCCAAGTGAGATTGGGCTCTTGATATAGATGACAGAATTGGAATTCTTTCTCATGAGTGCGCCGCCTTCCACAATTCCAAGCGAGATTGGGCTCTTGACACAGTTGGAGTCTTTGCTTTTCGGCGTAACTGAGGTGACTTCAACAATTCCCAGCGAGATTGGGCGTTTGACACAGCTGACGTGGTTGAGTGTGGCTGAGAATAGGAAATTGACGGGTAGCATTCCGAGCGAGATCGGGCGCTTGACAAAGCTGTCTTACTTGTATGTCCACTTAAATCTGATTGCATCAAGAATTCCCAGCGAGATCGGGCGCTTGACACAGCTGAGTGGACTGCAAGTCACGTGCAATCTATTGACGGGCAGCATTCCGACAGTGATCGGCCGCTTGACACAGCTGGATGAGTTGTTTTTGAATGGAAATCAGTTGACGTTAACAATTCCGAGTGAGATCGGACGCTTGGCACTGCTCAGACAGTTGTACTTCGGCGGGCAATGTACTCGTTTTTATGACAACCCTGTCGACCATCCTGTCAAGAATCAGTTGACTGGCAGGATTCCAAGTGAAATCGGGCGCTTGTCGTTGCTTTTTTCTTTGGATTTCTCCGAAAATCAGTTGACTTCGAGAATCCCAAGCGAGATTGGACGCTTGGCTCAGCTCACTCGGGTATCGTTTGCCGGCAACCGCTTATCGGGGACAATTCCATCATCCTTCTGCTCAGTCGAACGTCCTTTATATTTGTCGATCTACATCGACTGTGGTGAAGTCACCTGTAAGCCAGGATGTTGCCGATCAGGTGACATGCCGTTCCCGCCGTTATGTTAGAAGGAGAAATGACACGACATGTGATCCTGCGATCATTTCGTACGATTTTTTTCACACCTGGCGAATTCCAATCTGCGCGGCGCGGTGGAACGCAATGTACAATACCATCGTACTGGTGAAGATAATGGAGTTACATATAGTACTTTTGCCTGCGCTTTCGTTGCATATGCAGGCTCAGTAGTATGTCCGTCGCTTCTCAGATCAATATCAATTGCCTGCTGTTCTCCTCTGACGCTGTGCAAGTTTGTTGAACTTTGATGATATGCCAGGTTCGATTCGATCAGGACACCACCGGAAGGCGTGCATCGTCTGGAATGACACTGATCGACGCCATCACTGTGCGCATCATCAATTCGACGGCCAGCACAAAGCTTAACAAGCCATGGTGAAGCACTAGGAAATACCGAACCAAATACAAATCGCTTTATAAAAGACATTTCTAGTCTCCCCACAAATGGACGCCTGGCTTTGGCAATAATTATCAGCCATCAAGCCTTCGCTTGATCAACTTGCTTAAACGAGGCAATATTATACATGATATCGAGTTTCATGTCGAGAAACAATTCATCGTTGGCAGGCCATCCTGTGGGGGTGCGAATGTGGAACAGAGACAAGCCGCATTTTTCCTTCAACAGCCTTGTGAAAACATTTAAATGTGGTACGGAACCGGGTCCATATCGTGCATCATAGGAGTAGTGATGCCATTCCAATGTCAACTGTCGAATCGCGTTGCACATGCCACTGTCAATCAATCCTTCCAACATGCGATACTCAGACCCTTCTGACATCAATCTTCAACAGATCAATTTGACTGTGCCCAAACTCTTTCATAATGCTAGTGACACTCCGGACAGGAAGGGCGTGCAACCTTGATGAGGGAATTTCTTGAAGCGACATGCTCCGTCAGTACAATTTCTGGGATTGGCAACGACCAGTGTTGGATAGGAGTATATGCTCACTTGTCCCCAATTGTATTCCCGCAGCGTAATCGTTTCGTCGGCACCACCGCCACCGTACAGAAACATGTGATAATTTTGTTATCTTTCAATTCAGTATTGTTCTCGTACCACGCTTTCGTAATGGGTGATGGATCAAAGGCAAATACCTGGCAGTTGAAGGGAGGTTTGGAGAGAATGACACCAAATTCGGGTTGCGTCCTGATGCCAAAATCGTACATGATGCAATCGTTATACCGGAAGTTGTCGAGACAAATCGGCATGATGAGGTCGCACTTTTCAGAATGAGGACAATATTCGTTCAGTGCCGACTGTCGAATGCACGTAGTAGCTCTTTGCGCCCAATAAAAGGGATCGCTGTTGAAGCCAAGGTATGCATTGATTTTAGTCTCCAACATGCGAAGGCGATCCTGAAAGGTAATACTGTTATTCTGGATTCGCTGCAGTTCAGGTCGGAATCGCAATGCCTTACTGTGATGGAAATCCAGCTCCTTCGCTTCATTAGCCATAATCACCCGACTCAGCGACTCTTGCAGTAACACGACGTAGCAATACAGATAACCGATCAGAATGTAAGGGAGCATCACCCAAAGGTAACGAAACGGGAAGGCAGCTTGATTCGCCATGATCAAATTCGTGTGAGCCTTGGGACAGGTCAACGGCGTCAGTCTCAATTACGATTTACGTGATATGTATGCACCAAGGTATGCACAATGTCACCCTTCGGATGAAGCGCAAATGAATGAAGTATGTTGGTGTACTTGTATGAATACTCCGTCTTGTGTGGAGCACAGATGGGCGATGGGCGAGGGCAGGGTAGGGTGCGTTCGCTTGGTACGGTTTGCACACATGACAAGATTCGTTTTCATGTGATTTTGCTGTAGTGTCTCGTTTCGTATAGCAATACGACTAGGTCTAGTACAAGTGGTGCTGTGAAAACTGAGTACGGGGTGTAGAGACAACATGGTCCAAGTTCCAAGCACGTATATTCTACGGCGCACAAGTACCAGCAATACCCTCCCAGATTGATTAGTGTTGGTGTATCATAGCGTCCAACAGTAGGTTCATGTATGTACAGTATGTACAAACGGGCGCGGAAGATACTTCATATAATGATAGGGTAGCACCCGACACCCGACACTACTCCAGTACAACACTACAGCAGTAGTACAGGAAGGAATTTTGCCATGATCCATCATCACATTCCTGATTTCAGCTACCGGTAGGTCACCACGAAGCCTATACACACAAGACACTGGAACTGTGCAGCAGGACGATCGTGTGGTTGCTTTGTTGTTACAAAGTCGAGACCAATTACACTCGAATAACTTACTAGACGTAAGCCGAATTCTGAAAACGCTTGTTGGCAACAGCAACCTTTCCTTCCCGAGTCCAACAGTAGCTACGACATGTATTATGGTATTTTCCGTGAAGAATAAGCGCCTACTTTCCTCGTTTACTGCGTTCTTGATCACGCTTTGCCTTTTCCTGAACAAAACTCCGTTGATCAACTCGTTGCAAAAAGTCTTGCTTGACAAGAAAGGCATTCTTGCCCTGCGCTTGCTTCTCAATTTCAGCTTCCACGCCTGCCTCCTGCTTGAATGATTCCCAATCGGCTGAAGTTTTGGCAACAGTCGACAACTTTCCGGGTCCTTCCAATTCTTGCAACAAACTGTCTAGACCCCGCGGTTTACTTCCGTCAGCATGCCCCGAGTCCAACGAGTCACGTGCGTTAACTTTGCGTTTCACTTCAATTGTCGTTCCAGCATACCGTTTCACTTCCGTAATTGTCCGTGATGTTGTTGTCGGGAGTGTCGCTCTCTTGACTTTTGTTGCAGCGATTGTGTCACTAGTAGTGGCCATGATTTGAGCCGCTGCTGTAGGTCCAAAGATACGGATAAGCAAGTCTTGAGTTGCATCCGATGGTCCATTGACCTTTCTTCGTTTGGGAAGAAAGCGTGTGCCAAAATTATAGCCAAACATTTGTAGAAAAGCTTCGTCCACAGCCTTGCGTTTGGCTTCCGACAGTGTGCTGGAAGGAATGCCATCGGACGATGATTTGGACTGTTCGATCGCGTCGTCGTCGTCGTCGTCGTCGTCGTCTATATCAACGTCTTCTTCAGGATTGTAATCGTCATCGTCGTCTTCATCCTCGAGAGGGATCTCTTTTTCGCTAGCCTTTTCAGTTGTCAACTCTATTTGTTGCACCATCATGCGAGAATTGGGTACTCTTGACTTTCGACTGTTGCATCGGCAATATAATTAAAGCAAGAGTTGCTGGGGTTGAGTGTGTTGGGCGTGTTGACTGTTGACTGCATCTACGGTACTAGTACCTGATCGTAGTATCTACTGTCGGCATGTCCAGCAGGGCGTTGAATCTACTGTCTGTCATACTTCATACGTAGAACGGTGCGTCTGCGTCGTATTGGGAATTGGGACCGGCGACTGGCCAGAACCAGACCGCCACGACCCCATCATTGGCGATTTCTCCGGGATTCGTCGTGTGCCCGCCCATTCCGCCATTCAATCAAACATGAAACCAGACCTCCATATAAGTACATGATTATGAATGTGTTGACATGTAAGTTGAATCATTTGTACCCGAACTGCTTAGGGGTTAGGGGAATAATATATATATGTTTGTATAAAGACAAACACTGCCAGTTGCCCATTGGAAATTACGTTGCGGAAAGCAATTCGTAAATACCACCTTCATGACGCAGGTTTTGACTCAATCAATTAATTAGACAAAAGATATTTCTGAACGTGTGCTTCACCGCGTAGGTACATGTGCCCGTATAAGCTTTGTGACGAGGTGCTACGATATTACACTCTGCATGAACCAAGCAAGTTTTCACCGAAGAGAGTCAACAAGTGGAACTTCATAACATCTTCGCTTATTAGTTCCACGCATGTTGTGGATATCAAGTTTTCTTTTATCACAATGGCGAGCCTTGTTTTCAAACCATGCCCATTAAGGGTAATCGACGTCATGCTGTTGGCATTCTTTATGTACGGATCAGGCTATATTGCTGGTCGCCTCGGCAGTATTCCCCTAAGTGCCTTGCCCCTTGGAACCGTGCTCCGTGAGACCGGAAACGTGACAGGTTGCGATTCTGCTCGAGAATACGGCAATGGATGGCACTCGATAGAAGTTTTCTATGGAAGGTCAGATCATTTGGAAGTTATGCTTCCTAAGGATGTCGAGTGGTTTTCGCAAGTTCGACAAGACCGAATTGTCACTAGGTTGTTCAGGGGGAAAGAGAAAGGGCTTCTTTGTTGATTTGGCGGCAAACGACGCTACGTTTCTTTCGAATACCTATAGTTTGGAAAAGAAATTTGGATGGACTGGCTTATGCATTGAACCGAATCCTATCTACTGGGCTAATCACACCTACCGAGATTGTCAGGTTGTTGCTGCTGTTGTTGGCAAGGAGAGAATGGAAGAAGTACGTTTTCGATTCAATAATGGAGTTTTCGGAGGAATTACCGGCGACGGTTTCGACAATAGAAAAGAAGCTGAAAAGGTTGCTGATCTGAAATACACTGTCACTCTCAAGGAGATTCTTGAGCGATTCAAGGCTCCGAAACAGATTGACTATCTTTCGTTGGACGTTGAGGGAGCAGAATCATTTATCCTTGAACAATTTCCATGGACCGACTACAATGTTTCGCTAATGACGATTGAGAGACCAAAGGAAGATTTGAAGGCGCTGCTCGACCAGAATGGATATAAATTCCTCAAAAAGCTCAGCAGTTGGGGTGAGACATTGTGGGCGCACGAATCAATGATGGACTCGTTGGATCTACTAATCCTCAACGAGTACAATCTTACTCGATCGCCCACACGATATCGCACTTAACCAACCACTCCAAATCCCACGAAATTTGCCGCATCGAATCCCACTGGGGGGATCACACAAGCTCATGGCGAGCAGACTTTATTGGAATGGAGTCTGACATGAGTGGTTAAAATTGCTTGTGGGTGGCCATAATGAAATCGCATAGACGCCATGTTGAAATCACATAGACTGCAGACATATTTGCCATGGTAATGGACAGATTCTCAAGCTTGTGGATTTAATTCATCCAGGTTATGCTAGATTGTCGCTGTGGAATCAACTTGTCTCGTCGTTTCGGATTTCGTCACCGCTGTCTAGGCTATGGTATAAAGGAAAAGGATCTTGACTCCGTTCACATATTGCTCTGCACCGAAGATCCAATTGCCGTGCAACCGTTTCGTCTCGCTGCACATCTGTCGAAGAAAATATACATTGACCCACTTCTAAACGGAGTTTTCCCCCTTTCGAGTCAAGCACATACTTGACTTCGGTGCTACGTCGTACGACACATATCGCCGCGGAGGTGAACCTCTCAGCAAGCCTTGGGGTTGAGTGTGCTTCCTGACGGCATGTCCAGAAGGTTGAACGAATTCCGACGTGGTGCTTGATTGGGTGACTCGACAACACGACCGCCCCATACACGTGAAATGACTATATTCGAAGATGCTGTTAAGATATGTGTGATAAATGAGAGCATCCCCAGCGGAGGCGCTACTTCTCTCAATCGGTACCAAGTGATCCGGTTTGGGTTTGCTCTCCTATTTAGGTCTTGTCAGTAGAATTCTGTATGCTCGGTCCTCGACTGCCAATCGTTTTGGCCATCCATTTAACTTTAAGTTTTGGTCGGTATGCTTCGAGTCGGATCCCCGATGCCACGGTTCTTTCCTGTTTGGGTCGTTACCCGATTCATCCAACTGGCACCGTACCTAATCCTTCTCACTCCGTTGCATTACAGACGGTGATCTGCTCCCCCCTGAAGAATTCGGTCGAAAGTCGTCATCTGTTGTTCACGAATGCCGTGTCATCAAAATGCTACAATCATGATACCTTTGAACGTATTTATATACTTAGGTCATATGACTAATTCTTCACCTCAGTCCAACAAAATGTCTCACAGGTCATTGGGCTATTATAGGAGGAAAAACCAAGAGTCATTCGATTTGAATTCTAGATGACCGATTTTATACAGAAGAGAATCCGTTTGGTCATAGCAATTGACATACAATGAATTTATTGTACCTCTGATTTCGGCTTATGTTCACTACTCTTCCCCAGAATAAACTCAGGTCTTTTTCCTGAACCGGGTATTTAAGGTTCCACGCTTACAGACACAATATGGTACTCGGAAGTTCCAGATATGACTATTTAGTCATACATTACTGGTCATTGGACCTTTCAATCCCTTTCTCAGTCATAATTGAACTACAGAACCCGTACTCTGAACGATGACCAAGAAGTTCAACATGAATCCCGATAGCGTCGTTACATGCATACATAGATGGAGTTCTGGGCCTTTGTTACCTCATTTGAGCATGCCTGCACCGTGACTCGCATTTCACACAATTAGAAACGAGTCGAACAAGCTAATCGACGTTCAACTCCAGTTGAACAACAGAACACCATGGTTATCACCCTAACTCCACGTCCACCAATGCTTCTGTCAAGAGAGCAACGCATCCCTTCGGCTGAGATGCAAATCTCACCCTCAAAGATCAAAGCTCCTGCCGTCGTCAAAAAATCCGTTCACTTCAACGAAGTAGTCTCAATTCGCTCAACAACTCACCACAACGACATGACTTCACAAGAAATAGCGGGTGCATGGTTTAGTCGGAGAGAAATGTCGGAAATCAAGAGAAGCATGGCCATTGAAATCAAGGCTATGAGCTCGGGCTTACCATTCCCAGGAGGTACGACAAGGGGCCTTGAATTCAGAACTCAGGAAGGCAGCGATCGAAGAAAGGCGAATAAGCTCAACTCTATTCACGCTGTTCTAGACGAGCAAGACCTTCAGCTCATGCGTGGGATTAACGAACCAGAGGGTCTCCGCCGTGTTTACCTGCAACATAGTCAAAGCTGCCTTACAGAATCCCAATTGCTCGCGAAGGCTGATGAAACCGAGGTGCGGAATTTGCTCAAAGCCAAGGATGCGGAGACCACAAGTATTGACAGCAAAGAATGCCATTCGAAGAATGAGAGGGCGTTATTAAGCAGGCTGTTTATTGAAAAGAAGGCACTGGCGAACGATTCGTCGTAATGGCTACCCAAAAACCAACTTCTCGGGGGAACAGGAAACTTTCAACAAGCAACTAATGCGAGTAGAAAACATATCCAGCAGATTTTCACTTTGTTGTATTACTCAGTTTCACAACTGGCACCCCTACAGTAACTCACCGATGCACTGGCGTACCCCCCGTTACACAGTACTACTGGTAGAAACTCAGACAAGCAAAATACTAGAGTACAGTATGGAGGCGTACGATGTTTTTCAAGAGATGCAAACGTGCAACATCTATCGTACAAGTATACACAATTTCTGACAAAGCTGTGGACAATGCGATTGCGCATCAACGAGAGGTTCAATTGTACTTGAACTCGGAGTATATTGTAAGAATCAAAAGTTTACTACGCCACACATATGACATAGAGGGTTGACGCGGTCAGTCAGTCTCGTGGATTTCTTCAAACCTACCTTGCAATGTCCTTATTGATTCTATCAAGAACGCGTATTCCCTGGAGTTCCATCTTCATGAGAACCGAAGGCCATATGTTTTGAAGCTATGCCTTCATTAACACCATGATGATGCCCCCCGTTGACAGAGACACAACGGTCAAGCCCGTGTGCCAATTCATTCGTTTTAACTGCACAGAGCAACAATATTGTTTCGTTGACATGGTCTTGTATGCCCATATCCTGAAAGTCTGCATGGTAGAGAGCTGCAGCTTCAAGTGCATCTCGGTGGCCCATTTTCAGTGCATTCAGTTTGTCATTGAAGGTAAACTTGATATACTCTGATTGTGTAAAGGCATCGTCCCTGTCAAGTTCTTGTGCACTGAACACTGCCTGCGCTGGAAGAATGTCACAATTTTGCGACTGGAGTGAACTGGATCCATCATTTTCTGTGACGAGCATCTCTTGATATCAGGGTAGATGGTTTCGTCAGCGGTGAGCAACATCGTTTGGGATTTTGTACAACTTTGCCACTGATACGCCGTCTGCCTGGATTTTGTGATGGAAGGTATCGTGAGACATTTCGGGAGTTAATCGGAGATACACTGACTTGTACATGTACTGTATTATGGCCAGCTGCTTCTTAAAGGAAAAGGAACAAGATTTTAATAATCGGCATCTATACATGTATATCTTAGATTAAATCTGGCTGGTCGTGTTTTAAAAGGTTCGTCGTTTTCTATGGCTGGTTTCATCCTCGACCTGCATATCGTAGCAACACGTACATTCGGTACTCTAAAAATTTAGTTGACGCCAAAATTCTTGGCATCAATCGCGTCGATATCATAATTATTCACTCATCGATCACAATCACTCCATCCTTCATGGCAGGCACAAAGCCATAAACAAAGCCTGCATCAAAGTCGATTGCCGCTCGATGTGTTTTAAAGGCCTTAACGAGGCGTTCAATCAGCGGAAGCGTGAGTTTTGTAGTGTCATCTCCCCTGCTTGCGCTCTCGTAAAGTGAGTAATACGCACAGATGTAAGATCTTGCTCGCCTTGAAAGTTTGCGGATTGTCTCGGTTGTGAGAACTTCCCTGTTTGTTACATCATGGACTAACTTCTTGAATGATTCTTTGCTTTTTTTAGAAATCAACGGCTTCCTTCTGTACATTCCCTTCGCAATACCCCAACTGTATTCAACTCCCTCCCCAGCCAACTCAGCATGAAATTTTGGCGTGATGATGACTGAGACCCCGAGTTGTTCGCCAACATGCTGCAATGCAGTCATTTCTTCGGCAAAGTCGAGGCAACTGGCCATGAGACACTTTAAGCTCCAATCCTCAGCACCCTCTAAAGCTTCGCCATCGCCATCAGTTGCAACATCTACTGTATATTTGTCGAGCTGCGCCTCATCTATCCATCCCCTTTCCCAAAGAACTTGTAAGAGACCTTTTGGCCGACCCTCCCAACCTTTCTTTTCTCTTGTTCTCACCAATTTTGTTTCAATGTTGTTGTTTCTTGCAAGCTCTTGTAATTCAGTAAGGCGATAGGTGCGGCGATCACTCAGGATACCAATTGGACCAAGCTCTGCTTTCAGCTCGCTTATTGTTTTGTTTCGCATCCGAGAAGCACCAGGAGGAGAAGGAAGGATTCGGTCATGACGGTTAAGCACTCTCTCTGCTTCGCTCATCCAAAAAGGACCGTCGTCAGTTGGTAGGAAGATAAAACTTTGGATGTCACCAACATTTAAGGTACGTCGATGAATCCCCAGGTAGCCATCATGCTCTTTAATCATCGACTCACGCATTTGCGGCTGCACTCCACCATAGCCCTTGTTCATGCTGTAGGCGTCTAATCCGTTCAATAGCTTTTTGGCATGCCCTTGCGAATGGTCAAAAAGGAAGGAGAAATCGAAATGAGGATACACAACCTTGAGACAATCGACACAATCTTCAAATTGGATGGACATGTGATTATACGTCCAATACCCTTCATTGTTTGCTCCGAGCTCGAAAAAGATAACGAAAGGTGAGTCTTTTGTCTTTTTTGTCGCTTGTCCGTGGATTGCCATTGCGGCATCCACGTCGACATAAGTCTTTCCTCGTCGTGATTCATTGATCTCATCCAGTTGCATCCTACTCAGGTTTATCCCAAACCCAGTCTCCCGCGATTGGAACGCTGATATCATCAAACTCAATCCATCTGTCTTTGGCAGAAGCGCACGCTGCCCTTCAGGGCCAACCCATTGCCGGTTGCCGAGAAGAAATTGATTGAAAACACTCTCATCTTGCCCGAATATCATTAGCGGTTTTGTTGGCAATTCTGGCTTTCTGACACTCAAGTTTCCTCCCATCAATCCATACCCCATTTCATTTGCAACATCGTGAAGAAAACTGTGATCGTCGACATGAAATTCCACCATTTCAATGTTGTCGTCGGAAAGGTACGAGTATCCCTTTGCGTTGTCGTTAAATTCGGAAGACTTTTTCTCACGTTTCCAGTTCTCTGCAGTTTCTTTTGTCACCTGGATCCACCGATGGCATCGTGGCTCAAGTTTACTCAGATAATCCTTACAAAACTGATTCCTGTTGAAAACAACATTTGGTCGTTCATGCCCGTCAACGAAGAATGTTTTCTTTCGAGCATCGTATGAGAATCCGAGTCGACGAAGCCAGCGCCATGTCGTAGATAATGAGATTGGAGACTCTAAATAAAGATTCAGTAGACAGTCTGCTTTATTTCGTTGTAATCTGTTGTTCTTGTTGTCGTCGTTGCCTGTCACTTCTTCATTGTCCCTCTCGTTGTGCTTATTATATTGTTCGTCTTCACCACCTCCTCCTCGCTCGTTACTCATTACAATACCATTGCTTGCCTCGTCCTCTGTTGCACTCGGAAGAATTTTGGTTATCAACTCATTTCTTGCCAACTCAATTGTGAGATCGGCAAGATTTTCAATACAGTACTGATGCCATGGAATCGTTATCTCCTCCTGGAAGTATGCAAGCAGATCTGGAAGCGGTTTCTTCTGCTTGTGAATCTTCGGGTTCGGGTGTGGAAATCGCTCGCGATTTGCCCTCAAGAGAATGTTCCATCCAGCGACAGTCCTCTCATTTGTGCCGGCGGCTTCAATTCCCATCTTGCTGCTCTCAAAGATGGCTTTTGCACAGCAGTCTTCGACCCACCTTGCGGAATTCATCTCCTCGAGTGCGAAGGTGTAGGCTAAGCAAAGAATAGAACATCTCTGTCTACTGATGAAGATATCATACGGAGAACAGAGATTGTCCTTATCATGCTTATCTATCAGATCTCTCCATCCGTCCATGGTTCGGTTGACTTGCTGCAGCCGCTCAATCCGTTCCTCCAGAACTTCAATAACGTCGCGGTCATCAGTCGAATTGCCGAGAAACAACTTCTTTGCTTCAGGACTGTCCCAATACGTCTCGACAACAATCTTTGCTGATGCAGGGCCATGTCTCGGCTTCTTTGATTCGTCCTCTGCTTCAACTTGCGCTTGAGCTTTCCGTTTTGCAGTTGATTGCTCCGCAATTTCGTTCGTCAAATCGACGACTTCTGGAACACCGCGAGCAACACTGTAATGGTCATTAATTGTTGAATCTTTCAACAATGACAAGAAACTCTTCTTTCCACCATCTGGTGGGCGTTCAACCAACCCTCCTGGTGTTGTAATGTAGTACCCCCCAAATCTTTCTTTTCTGGTTGCTCAAAGGACAGAGGCCACGTGCCTGCCGTCGGAATAAACCAGTTGTGTTAGATTCAGAAAAGTCATCAAGTATCACACCACCACAATTCGAAATCGCTCGGTTCATGACAGCTCTATCAAAACCAAGTGCTTCCAGAGCCGGAAATTGGGCCTTCACCGCTCGAAAATAGGTCTCATCGGTGAGCCATTTGTCTCGGTATCGACTTTGTTTGGCTACTTCAAGCCAACACTGAAAGTACATCTGTAATTGTTTCATTAAGGCCGATCAGCCGGACCTTTCAATTCACAGGCGTTGCCAACTTGATAAATGAGCCTTGAGTTAAAAAAGGTCCGGCTGATGAGGATTGGAAGACGATCAAATCGTCGTTGCAATCTCATCGTCGTGGGGACGAATTTTTGTGCGGTGACTCTCGTCTTGTTTGGGTGTGCGAGGATGCCGGATAAGATTTCACTTTTTGACGTCAGTGGATTTTGTACTATTCCTACGCAACTTGTACTACATGTAGGTTCGAGATGAAACCAGCCATACTAGTGCCTCTATGGCAAATGGGATGACAAGGCGTTGGATTCACGACGAGAGAAACAATAGTGCGCACTGCGTACCGGTACACCAGTTTCTCGCAGCCAATTAATAAGAGGCGTGACGTCGTCGACTGCAACGGTTTCAATTCCTATACAGTAACTGCTCTATGCAGTGCGAGAGAAAAGTAGTCCAGTATACTGATACTTGTACCATTCCCTCATCGGAACTTTGCAAACAGGTGCGCTACAGTACCTAAATGCCAGTCTCATAGGCATAGTAACAAGTACAAACATCATCACCAAAAAAAACTAAACATCGACCCACACGACTAGATACTACCCTTTCCAATAGGGTAGCGTCCAGTAGCCATACTGTCATACTTCCAACTTCCAACTTCCAACTTCCAACTCCGGGACACCGGGACTCACCGTACAGGTGCAAAATAGGACCTTATTGATCTAACTCCCGCGATCGCCCTTCTTTTGGCTTGCCTTAAACTTTGTCGGAATATTGGTGCGTTCGTCGATATCCAATTACTAACTCTTGCCGATGCTCCTCTTGTCGTGAGAGCAAATGATAGTCAAAAGGTTATTGGATTGAACGACGATCCTGAAACTGCGCGACTGGAGAATGTGCAATTGGCGGATGATCAAGCACAGCAACATCGTCTGCGTCAAAAGCGACAGGTTGAAATGGGTATGGGCCGGGCTGGTGGACATGCAGGATACGATGATGATGAATTCGAAGAACTGGGTGGTGTCCAGGCACCGATGCGGTTGGAACGAGGGGCTGCCCCATTGACAGGCAAACCTGATAACGAACAAACCAGACGACGTGGCTTTAAGCTTGGACAGGCGATGGTGCAACAGGATGACAGTCCTTCAACCGGCCTGTTTGCCCATGAGAAGGGAAAAGCCATTTCACTGGAGCATTCTGTTGCTGATGTTGTCGCTTCTGATTTCATGACGGCAGAGGAATATGCAGCCAGTCTTTCCAACAAAAAGAAGAAGGAGATGAAGTTCAAGAAAAAGAAAACAAAGAAGGGCACGAAGAACAAGCGGTCGGTTGATTTAGACGACGATGACGACGAAGACTTGGAAAGAAATCACAACCAATGGGTAGTATCCTGGATGAATTGGACCAGGCGGCGATTAAATCCAACAAGAAACGAAAACGTCGTGGCAATGGCAATGACGATGACGAGTCAGATTCACATTTGCACTATGCGGACGATGTTGCGGATGCCGCCAAACGTCGCGCGAGGTTTGATGAAATCATGGAGAAAGGCAATGAGCAATCAGAGGCGGTCTTCAAGTCGCTAATCAAGGAGGAGACCAATGTTGCAGACACTCTTGATGAAGAAGTAGAACTTGACGACAACTTCTTGAATGAGGCCTTGGCCAAGGCGCGTCGTTTGCGCAAATTGCAAGAATTGTCCGGTCCTAGGGGTGCGGATGCTGTTGCTCAGGCGGTTCTGGACAGCAACGCAGTGTCAAATAAATCAGAGGCAACTACGAATGATAGTGGCATCGATTTTACGGTGGACGAGACGCTCGAGTTCACAAGAGTGCTGAGAGCACGAGAGGATCTGGATGAGCGAAGAAGGACTTTGCCGAGAGAACAATCGGAAGCGCGGCTCGCATCGCGGCAGGCGTCAGACGCTGGTTCCCTCGGTGCACTGAAAGCGACTCAAAAGGCAACAGGAAAGGCATATGTTGTTCATAAAATCTAAGTTTATGACTATGGTTGCTCCGCTGCTGTGGATGTCAAGAAATTGAACGAAGGCCAGTCTTGCGCTGCATGGGTCATGGATCATGTCTCGCCGATGGAAAATCGCAGGTTGCTTCGTATGCTGAGCTATTTTGTTCTGGTACGCAAAAGTAAGCATCAAGTAAAGGCGATGGCGCATTGCCTTTTGATCGTAAGAACGACCAAACCACAATTTTGGACAGAGTAGTTGTGTTGAGCATACCGAATGATCCATGAATCATCAATCATGAACGCTCCGCAATGTAGTTCGCGATGCTCATACTTGCGGTCAAACCTGGACTTTCGATACCTAATAAATGAAACAGACCAGGAACGCCATGATCTTTAGGCTCGGCAATAAGAATATCCATAAATGGAGCATCTCCTTCATTTTGCAGGAGGGGATGATAAAGCTTGGGTCGCAATCCGGCGTAATCGGACACGATCGAGTCATCCTGAAGATTCGGCCAATATTTTCTCACTTGTTCATAAAATCAATTGGATCTCGATGGATCTGGACTCATATCAATGTCGTCTAATTGCACCGATGGGTCGATCCACTGAACGTCAGGTCCAAATTTAGTAGATTGGCCCATCCAGTCGATTGTTGCATGCACACCCAGGCCACCAGGTTCTGGGACTGGATACACCAAGTGTTGAAAAGCAGGTTTCGGTGTTCCCTGCAGTCGAAAGTAGTTTCTCTTGGCAAAAAAATGTCTTGGTGGCTGCCATTTAGTCGTTTTGTGGAGATGGAGTGCACTCTTGTCTGCCGATAGGCCAGCACAATTGACCACCATGTCACATTGCAAGTCCATGCCGTCGATGCGGAGCGAAATAACTGTATCGTGCTCATCATTCTGAACACGACCTCCATCCACGCAAGTCCGTAACAACAACGCGGCCTTGTGATATTCTGCATCTGCCAAGAGACTCTGCAGGAACGAGTGCGAATCTAGGACACCCGTCGAGGGTGAATAGAGAGCACCACCACCAACGGATGTGACCTCCGGTTCTAAAATTGCAACATCGTCCGATGAAAGGAGTCGTGCATCATCATCCACTCCAGTTGGCAATATGTTGGATTTTCCGGGTTTCTCGCACAAGGTTTTTAGTTTTTACACCATACGAAATGGCTGACAACAAGCAATGGAATGGGTGTTTGTTTTTCGCAGTTCGTATAGATCTATGCATACTGTTAATTGCCCGCCAAAAGGATTCTTAGCGGAAGGATTGGCATTCGTTCATGTTTCACACATGTCTTCTTGTATCAATAAAAGTGACGCTTTTGTTTTGTTTTGTCTTGAAAACGCAGAACTCTGCTATGCAAAGTGTGCGTGACGCTTTGTTATCTTTGATACGCAATTTGGTTCGTAACCCCTCAATTTGGCGCCTTAATTTACTAATTGAGCCGAATGAAGGCGCGCCGGCCGGATAGCCTTAATTAAACACCCCTGTAATTGGTTTACATGTGGTATGCTCATAGATTCGGCAGGGACCACATCCAGCGTCCAGAGAGATTCTTACTTTCCGCAAATTGAAACATTCATTCTCACTTTTTCCCAAGTGAGAGATTCGCACGGCAAACAATGACAGGACGCCTTTTTCTTCTCGTGCTGTGCCTTGTTCTCCAAGCCACATGCCACGTTGTTGTTGCCTCGGTGATGGACGAAGCTGAAGCCGTCGTACCAACCAAGATGCGAAACTTGAAGTCTCGAATCGTCGGAGGTAAAGCGGTCGTACCAACCACAAAGATGCGAAACTTGGAGTCTCGAATCATTGGAGGTGTCAAGGCAGATCCAAGAGATATCCATACTTCACGCAATTGATAATACCGTTCTATTCTTCTACGGCAGAGTACGTTGCCTACTGCGGAGGGACTCTGATTGCTAGTGATGTTGTGTTGACTGCAGCCAGTTGTTTCATTCCAAAGTCTCGTTTGTTTTTTGCTTATGCAGCCGATGCGTATGTCAATGCTACTAGCATTTATGAGTCTCCTACCGAGTATTACAGGGTGGCAAGCACGTACCTTCCTCATCCATTGCATAAGGGCATTAATTCCACCAACGATGTTGCACTGGTTTTTCTCGACACACGAGTTACTGGCGTGACGTTGGCGAAGATCAACAAGATCGCATCTTCCCCTGCTGTTGGTAGTGCCCTGACCACCATTGGGCTTGGGCTTCTCAAGTCATCCCCTGCGGTCGAGGCAACTGACCTCATGACGGTTTCGATCAACACACTTACTGCTACTGCGTGCAGTAAGTTTTTCAGTATTGGTTTCAAGAGCGTGAATCAAATCTGTGCTGGAAGTACAAAGGGCACCTGTAAAGGCGATTCCGGAGGTCCACTTCTCATTAAAGGCACTTCTGCACGCACGGATGTTCAAGTGGGTATCACGTCCTATAGTATTGGTGCCTGTGGAACTTATCCGACTGCGTACACGAGATTGTCCCAGTATGCAACCTGGATTACTTCCAATGTTTGCAAGTACAGCAAATTCAAGCCCTCCACATGCGCGTAAGATATGACGCGATGAAGTCAAATGGAATCACAGGACTGTCATCAGGCGATCAACAAGGTGAGCCTTCACATGGAAACATACCGAACATACATACATAGGGCGCCGACAGAGCAATATCGAAGTTGAAAGCATAATCCTCGCTGTTGAAGCACCATACGTAAACGTAAAAATAGCTGCCGAAGCCAAGGCCTATTTCTGCAGTTGTGCAGTTAAAGTAGCTTGTCGTACTTCAAAAAATTAGAATAGGAGCGGGTCGATCCAAAATCGGTTGCGCAGGATTGAGCATAATGAGGTAGTGTCGACACCACGGTAACATGCACTCCGAATACACAACTATGAGCATGTCCACCCACCGTCGCCACATCTATTCAGGGTCGCCGCACAGTTTATCAAGGAGCAGCACTCCATGGACGGCCAATCCGGACCCGAGTAATCCAAAAAAAAACCAACATAGTCCGAGTAATCAGAAATCAGAGTATGTGTATGTGTATGCGGTGTGTGGTGTGTGGCGTGCATCTTGAGATGGAGTCCAACCATTTGGTGTCTGGTACAAGCAGCTCGTTCGAAACCCTGTACAAGTACCTGCGAAAAGGCCGATTTGGTGAAAATTGAGAAGAGTGGCGCAAGATTTGAGTTTGCAGATAAACACAAGAAGGTCCCTTGATGTTAACGATGCTGACTGAATGGTGGTTGTGGCGAGAACGATCAAAATAGATGGCCCGCCTTGAAGTATCGAATCCATGATTTGAAGGCAGAGCCCATAATTGCCACCACCACCCTTTTCGAATGGGAATTGCAGTAGCAGTACTTCGTCGTGGCCAACTCTACTCTACAGACAAACCAAAAAAATGATGATATAGAATGCTATTGTGTCAGTGTGGGAAGCACACACCCAAAGTGCAAAGCGCAGAAAGAGGGTACAGCACAGAAAGAGGGTACAATTACTCAAAAAAAAAACACGCGATCCTTTGCCACAGTTTCACCATAAGCGAACCGCGACAAAGCACGGCCCTGATGTCCATACATAGTCTCGCCGATTCATTCTCTGCGTTGTTACACGAGACGCGCCATAGTTTCAGGATATCCCGCCGAGCCATTCATAATTTATTCGGAGAATGTTGACGCTTCTCGTTGGAATTCATCATGCTCCGGGATGGTAGTGTTGTTCGTTGTACAAACCTTGGTAGAACTACTACACTAGTCGTAGAGTGTGTCCTATGATACAACACGAGGAGTCGACAACGTTATGCGTCGCATCACTGGCCTCCGGTACATCCGGTAGTTGCTATTACACCCTGTTGATTGAAGCCTCATCCATGCGACACGAACAGTATGGTACTTTTTTGTCGCACATGCAATTCATGCATCCTGTTTACATACCCAAACCATTGCTAGTTCAAGCCAATTCACGACCTTCATCTTTGTGTTTTGCCCATGGTTCAACCAGTATTAGTATTCGGGCGATTGCACCACTCTCCCCTTTTCAACCAATCTGTGCTCTTCGAAATTCGCTTTACGCTTCTAATGTAGTACCTTACGGTCGAAGAAATGACCAGACTTCAAACGTCTCACCTTTATGGACAGCAAAGGAAGTTTGGGGTTAGCCCCTCCGAACATTGCCTTGTCATTGATTAAGACCGGAGCACCCGATGCAGCAAACTTCCATGTGACAAGATGATACGAACATTTCGACAACTCCAGCGCGCCACCCGAGATACCCAACAGCTGTGACCACACATTAGCATTATTCTTCATTTGGTCTCTTACCGCAAGGGATGTAGCGTCGCATACAGGATCATAAAAACTGTTGGTCTGCCCGTTTGAGTCATCAACATAACCAATCATACCCACTTCACTAGTCCGGCTGTGATCGGGAGTACTGTACTGCGCCAATGTTGCAAGGTCCTCATAACAATCATACAATACACTCGAAATAAAACACCAGATAGCGGGAGAATTTCCACTGCCTTGTCCTGTACCGTAAATGGGGTATTCCGCCGAGTGTTGATATCCTTCTGGGGCCAATCCGATGTCAGTCCGAATCCGATATTCTGCATTTTTCAATGTGTTCGCGTTCGATACTGTAACCGGCGCTGCTACTCCAAATTTTTTACTCGCAAGCATTGCCAAATTGGGGATAATCCGATCATAACACGCCGTCGCGTCGTAATTGGTAAGAGCAATCGTCTTCCTGGTGATCCGGGACAATTCCAGTTGTATTTCTTCCATAAACACAGGATCCGTGGCATTATGTTTAGGACGCGAACCGAACTGTCCACGGTTAAGCTGTGCGAGAGCGTCTGCCTGTAATAGTGCCGACCTCCATTTCAATCCCAATATCAGGTTATAATCGGCTTCATAAATATGTATAATGCGTGTTCTGTGTATACGAATATTGCCCGGTTCCTTAAACAACACAGAGTTTGCAACCTTTTGCCACCGACGATACGAGTATCCTCTTTCCAGCGCATAATTCATCAATGTCATGTGGACCCGCAAAATTTCGCTCTGCTTAAAATCCAATTCCTCTCGCGATCGTTTGTGTTCGTCACTCTCATCCTCGGTAGCATGAGAATATAAGTGTTTTGCAATCATTGCTTTATAGTGTCCCAGATGCATCCGAGATGGCGAGGTAACTGTCGATTTTCTCCATACCTTTAATTTTGAAACATAATCTTGCTCATCGATGGTTGGGAACACGCGCATTTGTGCCAATTCATCCGTGATTCGTAAGTGCTGGATCAAGGTCTTGAGGTTTTCATCACAATCCGAAAGATACGGATAAATACCCTCAAGGATATGATTCGCGAACGGGCCATCTCCGCAGTATCCAAGATGGTTACTCAAGGGTGGACTTGTGAAGGGAGTCCCCGCAGCTTGGCCAAAATGTTTTTGATTTCTGGCCCGGAGATGTTCAATGACTTCAGTTGGAACATCAATTTGTTGCCACTCGGAGCACACCTTTGGATCTTGGTCAGGATGTAATGGGATTTCAATTCGGGAAACGCCAGTTCTCTCCTTAACCCCCCTCATGGCCCGAATCTTTGCGTACAATTTATTTTTCACTTCCGCCACATGCAGTTGTCTCAACGTCTTTGCCCGGGATTTATCAGATGCTTTGTGAGATTTTTCTAGCTCTTGAATTTGCCGAAGTCTTTCGTGTTCACGTTGTTCAAAACTTGCATTGACCAGTTCTTTCACTCGCAACTCCGCCTGTCGAAGATGTTGTATGCATTCGCGTTCGTTTCCAGGGTAGCGTATTACCGTACAGTTCCCGCCATTGTTGTCTAATAGACTGTGTGTTGTCCAGTCGTGTCTTAGCCATCGACAGACACTTCTTAAGAATCTGAACTTTCTTGCGTTCGGTGCGCAGTTCCACTGACCATTGGGGTTCACCATATTTTCGAATGGACTTCTCGGCTGCTGGGCTGGCCTCTACTACATCTTTATCAAGCCGTTCTGCAAAAGAGTGTCGATTTCCCGGAAGCAAGAGCCAATCTATTCTCCGAAATACATTATGCTGTTCAAGAAGATCATATTTCCTTCGAACATAAGCTGTAACCTGGTGTAAGTTGTTGGATTTTAATAATCTTGGTTCCATTTTGGACAAGGGTTGGGTGGGATGACCGAACAACGCTGTGACCGAAAAATCAACAAAGTATGGACGATGGTCTGTCGTATACCGTGCATTAAAAGGTTCATATCCAGCCTTCTGAACTGCTGTTGCCACTGCTGCAGTACCCAAAACATAATCCAAACGTTTCTGACCTCTTGCATACGTCACTGGAAGATGCAAAGCATGTTGTTGGCGCATGATGTCGATCAAACCCAGTGATTGCATTACCGCTATCATTCCGTCAGCCTCTTGACCAATGTCCTCGTTAAAATCCCCCATGACCAATAATTCATGTCCTGCATTTTTACATCCGATTAAATACCGTTTGAGATCACGCCGAAACGCTCGTCGAGGATGTATAACCGAATCCTGTGTTTGCATAAGCAGGCTATATTGTTGCGATGCAGCAGTTATCCCTCCCGTGACGGGGGTATCTGTAACAACCTGATATGCCGAAACGATCGTGACAATCCGCCCTGCTCTTCCAATAAACGATTGACTAACCCAGCGTCCCCATTTATCAACATACCGATCTCTCATACGTCCGGTAGCATCTCCGAGCGTAATCATGAATGTGCCTCCCGGTTTATACAATCTCTGAAATTCCATAGGTGTCGTTCCAAAATTTATCCTTGTGCGTGTCCAATGTTGTTGAGTAGTGTGGTACAAAATACTTCGTACTTGGGATTTAGTAGTATCAAGGTTGTGTTCCTGACCACACGAGACGTCAGCCTGGACCTCTTTTAATACTTTGCAGAAAATATCAAACTGCCAACCCATTCGATCAATCTGAAATCCGTTCACGTTTACACCATAGATGCGAAAGGTGTCTTCTGCCTTTTCCTGTAATTCATCTCCCCATGCGATGTTAGAACGTTGGTTAGCTTGGGTCAGAAAAACTTCTCGGTTCACGGGCGATCGATGTGATCGTAATGTCTCTTGCGTAAAAAATTTCCTCCATTCTGCCTGTGCTATTTGTAACCGCTCATGCACGCTACCCTCGTCAGTAGATCTCTCATTAACCGTAGATAATAATCGTGCCGCTCTCATCATTGTGATTGATCAAAAGCGGATGGCTCTCCGGGCTTCGTTTGAGCTATCACATTGGGGTCCTCTCTGTGGGGACGTAACGCCACATTCTCCATCTCTTCGTGGATTGTGGCACTCGGTGTCAACGTAGGTTGCGGTGCGTTTAAATGCTGTTCATGAATGTCCCTTAGGAATTCCTCGCTCATATTTGTATCGTTAAGCTCTCCGGTTCTCAATTCGAATGGTGATAGTGGGGGTGGGGAGCGAGCCTCAGATGCAGCAACTAAACCACTTGAATCTAACGACAATTCAGGATGACAATCATGAAGAGGGTGGTCAGGGTGATCCGGATATATCGGGCTCGGACGGTCGGGGTGATGTGGATTCGGAGAAGTTGTCGACGAATGTCTATCCATGGCATGAAACTCGGCGTAACTTGGTGAATTCCTTCGCCTTACAATTACTGGGGAAGGAGGTTGCGTGTCAAGAGGAATTTCTGGGGGCATCCGGTTGCTTGTTCTCACTGCAGCCTTTTCCGGAGAAAGTCTGGTATTCCGACGCTTCCTTGCCGTCCCTGCCATTGAGGCCCCTGCTTCTTGTCGACTATAATCTTCATCTTCCTCCGAATCATCTGTTTTTAACGCCGCTTGGTCTTGAGTTATGTGTCGGTGACGTGTAGGTTGTGCTGCCTGAGAAGCATTCATCATTTGCATAACCATTTCGGTTAACATCTGCATATGGCGATTGTTGTTGGACACAATTTTTTATTTTAGTTTTCGCAAATACGAGTCTGTCCGTCAGCCGGTTTGCGTACCAGAAATAGGAAGTTGTCGCGTGAAGCATCCACCATGACTGAGCCATCGGCGCCGCCGTTGTCTCTCGCTGCTACAGGGATCCGTGATCCGGATCATCCTGAACTCTCATTTGACACGTCGGAATGGAATGAACGCATTTTCTTTGCCGATAACGTGGCTCCTTCTCGTAAGGACGTCAGGAGGTATCATTTGACTCAGTTTAAGTCCATTACTAATCCGACAGCCTGGAATCGTTATTTGCATCTCGGGCTTTATGCCTACGATGACGGCCTCGAATTCGATTGTATCTGGGACGACCCGGAGACGGAATGGGAGAAACGCCACAAGATTGTCTGGTACAACTACGCCTATCATCTTCAACATGCCTTGGAAGTGCCGATCAAGTTGAAAGCATGGGTGACCAATTTGTCCCAACCATTTCTCAAGGAAAATGCACCGGATTTCATGGTCATCGATACCCGGAAGAAGTCGTGGAGAGACTTGTACTACGCCGACGATGCCGCAGACATGGATCTCGAGACACCTGTGGACGATTGGACAGAAATAGGAAGCAAACAGAAAGCGTCATCGGGGTGCAAGACTAGCGATCAGTATGTACCAGGAACTACACAACAGGTCCCTCGTATTCATCCTCCTCCTGTGCACCCCAAGCTCTTTGGAGCCGGTGGTACTACATTGACAACGCTCTCCAACCGTCACAAGTCATCCTCCGGACGGGTCAACAAGACGACCATTCTAGGACGCATGGCTAGTAAGAGCACTGCCAGCATAAGGTCAGCATGGGCGAAATCTCAAGGCGGTCTCAATGTGGAAGTGGACAGTGGTACAGCGAGAGGTAACAATCATTCTACAGTCCCGAACGACGTTATGTACGGGCAGGAGAATCCAGAGGGGGCAGCAGTTGCAGAAGTTATGTTCCCAACAGATCGTACGGAAAAACGAATACAATATCTCCGGGTAATCAACACAGCGAAGGCAAACACGCAACAGAAGATTCCACTACGGCAGGAGACTCCGCAATGAAGCAGTCGGCATTCCAGGAAAACCTCAATGTTCCGATCAACGATGGCACACAGCGCATTACCATTCGCTGGAGTCCTGGTGAACGCCTTCATCAATTGGAACGACCACAAGAATGGATCTCCGCTGCGATGACCGTTTTGAAAGAATTATTTGCTGGAAACAGTGGAGTAGCGTACCGATGGGAAAGCCGTGACCTTGCGACATGGAGATCGCTCGACGAGATGCAGGAAAGTGAACTTCGAGAGTACTTGTCTCCACAGATCACCTATCTCAAGTCGACCGGAATGTACATCTTCGGACTTCGCTTCGGATTTACGAATTCTAACCCAGCAGAATGGCAATCCTCAGAACAGACAAAAGAGGCTATGCGTCGCCACAAAGTGTGGGCTACAGTATCAAACTCTTCGTGCCACGGTGGAAAACTTGTGTATGCAGGGTATCTACTGATGAAGGCACCAAATTCGACCCACAAAATCCGTTATCTGCAAAGCCTACGAAATCGCTTACCTGAGCATACTCCGTTTTTCGATATCGTTCTTCTCAAGAAAACTCCGTTGGAGCAACATATTCCCCACTTAGCAGTCCAATGTGGAGAAAACCATGTCGCACCATTAACGAAGAGTCTGTCCATGATCTTGCAAGGACCAGGAGGAGCGGTATTTCTCCCACGCCTCGTACTTGGCAGTCTCCAAAGCAACCAAATTCGTCAGTACTTTGAAACGCATGACAACTATCTTAAGTCGCTGCGCAGCATTACTTTGAGTCCCTGGTGACAAATCTTGATACGATTCGGAAGGAGCATCTTCCGAACGGGGAGATCATTGAAAGATCCACAAGAGAATGGGCCACTCAATTAAAATTACCATCCGGCGATTTGGCTAGATGTGACATCGTTAATGGGGGCAGAGACCGAATCACGCGGCTTCTGGTTCCTCGTCATCTTTACTCGGCAGTATTGGAGGAAGTATCACACTATAAGCTACGACTCAATCCAATGGAGAGACGAGAAGCTCGATTCCGAGACAGCATACCGGGTCTTCCCGAGATCATTCAGATAGACATCTCGGTCCAACAATCGCTGGCGTATTTAGATACGATGACAAAAGAGGAGATTTGGAAACCGCCAGTTTCCTCTGATTCCGATTCGACACATCCAGGACATTCTGCGAATCAAACACTGGGAGGCGAGAACGCATGGCACCGCCAGGGAAGAGGAGGCTCATCCCTCGCATCGAACTTATCCAACCCATCTGGCACCACTGAACATTTTCCCCCCCTTCAAGGCAAACGACCTGCAGTAGCTGCCAAACAGAAAGCGGCAGCATCCGAAGAAGCAACGGGATCGACTCACTCAGCGATGACTCCCTCTCTTGCGTCGTTAAACATTCAACGATACAATACTCTGGAAGCGCAAATCAAGAAACAGCAAGATGCTTTGGACCAGGGACTTCGGCACTCCGCAGAAAGGTTCACCAAAATGGAGAAACAGCTGGAGCAGCTCCGTCGTCTGGACGAACTAGAATCCAAAATGCTCACCTCCATGGAGTACCATGTTGCAACCAACACAACGTTGGGTTTACTAACTCGACAAATTGACACCATGATGAAGATGATGACTATAACGACTCAAGTTACACAGGACGATGCGTTTCTTAAGCACGCAAGGGCGGCTCTTCCAAGCGAGAGTGTAAGAAAATCCAAATTCCAGCACGTAGATACGGGTCAAGAAATGCTGGACCAGAAAGAGTGTACAACTTCAGGCTTCACCTCGACGCAGATGGTGTCCAGCGACATTACTCACCACTCACAATCTCCACAAAAGAAGAAACAGAAACCAGAGAAGGAAACACCGAATCAACAGCACAATCTGCCTTGCGCGACAAATGTGGAGGGAGCAGAGACCGAGGATGAAACGATGATCAGCGAGGGTCAAGAGATGACAGATTTTCCAACGACACAAGAGAACATGGCACTCATAGAATTTTCATCCCAAACGAACGAAGAAGCACGACGCCAGCCGATAGACACCAATACCACACCGCGAGTCCTCCGACAACCTGAGTTCAGTGCAGCAACACAACGGACAGGAGTATATCCCATTTTTCATTCACGCGACGCCCCAACCGATCTGGACGATCAATACAACAAACCCCTCGATCCAGACGGTGGCGACCCCGATTAATGGCGACGCCAAGCACTCAGTTTTCATTGTTGCTCAGGGAGCAAGAGCAACAACGCGGGACAGATCGAGGCAATTCAGACGAGGCAACACCTGTGAGAAGGGGCAGGTATTCGAGATTGGGACCTGATCGTCATCCACCGTTACCGAACCTCACTTCAATCCTGTTGGTGCAGAAATTCCGTCCTGGTCGGTTGCAATATCGACGACAAACCGATACGAAAGCTCTTCAGTCGTATGGAGATGCCCCTATATACAAGGATCCAGGATCGATTCGGATATTTTTACAGAATGTGAAAGGGCTGACGTACTCAACAGGAGTGGAGGATTACAAATATTATCTGTCACAAATGGCGGCATACTCAGTGGACTGTTTTGGGTTGGTAGAAACTAATACAGCGTGGCAACAATATTACTTGCAATTGCAATACAGAGAGTGTGTTCAACGGCAATTTCGGATCGGAAAAACAGTATTCGGGTTCCCGAGTCAAGAGGTGGATCCTTGCTCAGCAAACGAGACGTTTCAGGCGGGGTGTTTAACAACAGTTCAAGGGCGAGCAGCAACGACAGTACAAAGTCACGGCATTGTCGATCCAACTGGATTGGGTCGATGGAGCGGGGTTACTCTCGAAGGCAAAGGTGGCAACGTTCTATCAATCGTCACGGCTTATCGAGTATGCGAGGGGTCAGTCAGACAAGCACCAATTGGAAGCGCTCTTGTAAGAGAGCATGAGTTTTATCGGAACAAGGGTGAGAAGTCGCCGCAACCTCGTCAACGGTTTCTATCAGAGCTTCGACGGATTATCGAACAATTACAAAACAGAGGACATGCGATTCTCGTTATGTTAGATGCGAACGGAACTCTCGCGCATGATAAGGCACTCCAGGATTTTCGAGACTTTTCAGGACTTGTTGATCTCCATAGAGCGGATCCTGCACCTTCCACTTACATCGGATCGAATAATCGACGAATCGACTATATGCTTGGATGTCACAGAGTGGCTGAGGCAGTCTCCAGGCAAGGAAGTCTGGCTTACAACGAGGGACCACAATCTGACCATCGCGGACTCTTTGTTGATTTGGATCTAGAACGGCTTTTGGGAACCAAGTTGAAGAATTCTATGGAGCGCCCGAGCACCCGCCGGTTGATCAGCGGAAACCCAGCACTGGTCGCATCATATTTAGAAGGAATGCGAGGCTACTATAAGGACCATAGGATGGTAGAACGCATTTCGAAGCTTTACGAGACGCACGAAACTTTGACAACCCACCAAGTACGACAGCAATTGACAGCATGGGACAATGATCAGGGCCGCGCCATGAGACACGCAGAGACGCACCTATCGGCTCCTGCGCGACAATATCAGTGGTCGCCCAAACTTCGGAATTCAGGAGTGATTTTCCGCTACTGGAAACTAAGGTTACGGGAGATGAAGTACGCTGAAGAGTACGGTGACACATTCAATCGGTGGGAGGACAAGATCAAGGAATATGATGCCACATTTGAGTTACCGGAGAAAGGAAAGCGGTTACCCCTTGCGGACATCCGAGCTCGTCTAAACTCGGCATCCAAACACCTGAAGAAAATACAGAAACAGGCGATGTCACATCGACAACAGAGTTTCCAGGATCTTCTATCTACCTATGAGGACGATACGAATCCACGAACGTGCAAAGAATCAAAGCGAAGAGCTAAAATTGTCAAGCGTACTTTACTGAGTGAATCATGTCGTCGACTGTATAGCAACATTCGCAGCATCGTCAAGCCGGGGGAGTATGGTCCATTGAATACCATCAGGATACCAAGGGAGGCTAAGTCAACTGAAGGTGCGACACTACCAGGAAACGTTCATTCTATCTTACGCGAGGTCGATCAGTCTGAGCTAATATGGGATACAATTATAACACGAGAGGACATGGAACAACATTTGGTACATTTCAATCGCGAGGCCTTTCGCGCAGCGGCAACCTCTCCATGTGGTCATGGGATCATTCACGATGCGCTTACGTTCACAAGCTTGTCACCAGAAGCAGCAGATCTACTGACAGGGATAGTTCCCTCGGAATGGCACGGCGATGATCAACTACTGCGCGAGTTCCTTGCATCGTTTGTTATCCCAACCACAATCCATGACAAGGATCCGATCAATATCAGTATTTCCGGCGACGACATCAGCAAAGGGTTTAAGGGATGGAAGGAGACAACAAGCACCTCACCATCGGGAGGCACCTGGGACACTACAAGGCACTTATCCAGGATCCGGTTATGCTGGACTGCTTAGCAAAATTTTGGATATTGCAATCACTCGGGGTATCTCGATTCCACGCTGGCAAAATGCAGTGAACGTCATGATTGAAAAAGACAAAGGAGACCCGAAAATTAACAGACTCCGCATTATCCATCTCTTCGAAGCAGATTATAATTTGTTTCTGAAATTAATGTGGGGATCTCGCTTGGTCCGTCGAGCGGTGCATATGGATTTGCTTCACGATGGCCAACACGGATCAACGCCAGGAAAAACGACGATGGACCCCATCATGCTTACACAACTGACAGCGGACATGTGCCGACTACTCAAAATAAACTATGCTCGCTTTGACAACGACGCGTCAGCATGTTTTGATCGGATAATTGTGGCCTTGGGCATGCTAGCGGCGCGACGATGCGGTATGCCAGTTAGTGCCATTCGAGCGCATGCCAAGTCATTAGAACTCATGAAGTACATGGTTAAGACGGTTTATGGAGTCTCGGAGTCCTCGTATAAAGGCACACCATTTGAACCTCTCTTTGGGACTGGACAAGGGAGCGGTGCATCACCGGCGGTGTGGTTGACGCTTGTTGTTGTAATGCTGAACACACTTGAAAAGGTGAATCCTTCGCGTATGAGCTTCGCTTCTCCGGATGGACTGAATGTCCATTCCCGGCTGGTGGACGCGTTCGTTGATGATACGGCGTTGGGCCTCACAGATGATGGAAACGTTTCGTTCGACGAACTGGTACACCGACTGGAAGAGGTGGCACAAACATGGGAGAAAATACTTTCTTACTCCGGTGGAGCGCTGAATCTGTCGAAATGCTCGTGGTTCGTGATGTATTGGGACTGGAGGTCGGGAAGACCAGTCATACGTCCGAGTCCAGACGATTCCACGGCTCATGTTCATCTCAGTCAAGGCCAATCATCGATTAAGGTCCCTATAAAGAGACAGGCGCTTAACGAGTCTACTCGGCTTTTGGGCGTGTTCCAAAATCCACTTGGCGACTTCTCGCACCACATCCGAGTACTGAAGAAAAAAGCTGATGAGTATTCCCATCATATCAAGTCCCCCGAGACTCTCGCCGAGCGATGTTAGAGTCTTTGTTCGTTCGATATATGAACCAGCGATGCGATATTCTTTGCCAGCGATCGCTATAGACGAAGAGGAGTTAGATTCCATTCAGACGAGCATTATTCCGGCGATTGTTCAGAAACTTGGCCTCAGCTCAAAGCTACCGACGGCGATAAGGTATGGTCCAATCTCTATGGGGCTAGGTTTGATGGATATACGAACGGAGTGCGGCATTGAAATGATTAAGTACTTTCGACACCATGTTTACTGCAAGACTCAAGTGGGAGAGCTGTTAACCATCCAATTGAAGACGATGCAACTCGAAGCAGGGATTCCCCAACCATTATTGGAGTTTCCCGGACTCAAGATCTCGTATTTAACGCCGACATGGATTTCATCTCTACGCCAGTTCCTCTCGAACCATAATTTGACAGTGTCGGTTTCGGATGCCCTACAACTGGAGAAGAAGGGTAGTCATGATGAATTTGTGATGCAACCGTCGCGATTGGCTCAGTACACGGGCAGCCAACAAAGAGACATCAACTTGGTAAGAATATATCTTCAATGCACTACGATCTCTGAAATGCGAGATGTTCAGGATCCACGGAGTATTGCCAAGGAAGCGCTAGCGGGTGTACGTCACAGCAATTTTGCACCAAAACCGGGGTGGCCACGACAAGAAGAGCCAACGTCAACACAACGCCGTCTGTGGAAACGGTATCTCTCGTCTCAGTTTCTGCGATACGGGTCGCTCTGGAAACGTGTACCAAGTGACAGCCTGCGAGAGATAAAAGCGCGACTCAAGTCGCCTTCAGTCCCAATTGAAGGAAGCCGAGATCTAGCCTTAGCGGACATGATCACCCATCTTCCGCAAGGTCAAAGGCGCTTATTGACTCACATTAGTCAGCGAGTGGACGATTCGGCTGTGTGGAACGCCAGTCGATCGAAAGGTAAATTAACGATAGCTTCGGATGGCGGTTTGAAAGACATCAGGGGGACCTTTGGGTGGACTATCAGCACGAGCGATAACACTGTTCTATTCGAAGGTGCAGGGCCGGTAGATGGACCTCGAGACGTGGCGAATTCCACGCGATGCGAGATCGCAGGGTTCGCAGCCCCGATGCTTCTACTTACACTGTTCGTACGACACTGGGGATTGAAATATAAGTGTAAGTTCCGATGGGTCTGCGACAGCAAAGCGGCCTTGGCCAACGTGACAAAACACACAAAAGTACACGAACCATGCAGACGTCAACCGGAGAACGCCGACTTCTTGTCGCAGATTCGATGTCTGAAGCGAGAGTCCGGTATTCGATCATCACAAAAGTGGATTAAAGGTCATCAGATAAGGAACTCCTCAGGTTCCCACTCACTTGATGTCAAGCGGAATAATCGGGCAGATGAATTGGCGACATGGTTCAGGGATCACCGGACAAGCGGTCAATCGCGTGAAAAGACTGATCACGTTCGGAGGAAAGAGTGTCTGTGCGTATCAACGGGGTTCGGCAGGTCGGCCAAGTTGAGGCGTGTATCCGATTCCACATCAACGGCTACCATCTCCGAGCATACTTACAATCGAAACATAGGTGGTCCAACGAAGTGTGGAACACGCTTGATATTAAGGTGCTGGGCCAGTTTTGCAGATCGTTACTGCCATCGCAACAGGTGGCACAAACGAAACTGATGTATGACCAACGACATACAGGAGATCGTCGGAACCGAGTAGCCACTATCAAAGCCACATCCCTGAAGTTATGCCCATGCTGTCAACTCATTGACGAAACATCCGACCATGTCCTGCAATGCAAGGTGAATCCGGGCAGAACTCAGGCCATCAAAGTTTTCGGAAATCAATGGATGCGATCGGAGCGACATCAGCCACTCGCACGTTGAAAAGCCAGCTTCTGTGTTGGATCAACGAAGAGCCAGGGACAGTGGACATGTCCATGGTACCCAAGGGCCATGTTCCCTATGTCGAACTCGCTCTCCATCAACAAACTCGCATCGGGTGGGCAGCTGCATCTCGCGGATTTTTCTCGGTTGCCTGGAGTGAACTGGCGTCGCAACCTGATGGAGACTCCGGCGTATACAATGAGAACAGAGGAGGTTATACAATGCGGAAGGTGCTTAAGGCTGTCCATACCCTGAGTACGCAGTTGTGGGCAGCTCGGAACCACCACCTACACTCAACGACGTCCGCCGTATGCAAGCAACTCCGGAACCCTGACTTGGAGGAAATTGCACAACTCCACGAACAAGCCCACATGGTCAACGCGGCCGATAGACATTTCTGCGAACGACCACTTGGTGACATAGTGAACGCGAACTCTTCAGTACGACGACGATGGTTGCATTACATGAGAGGCGAGAGCCCGATTTGAATTAGATGGTACTACCCAAACGAGGATGACAGAATTTTTCCGACACAAGTGATGACGAATATTGGAGACTTTGCTTTTCGCAAGACGTGAAGACACGATTGAAACATTAGTAGGTTCCGCGGATCTGTAAAGGTTTGCCGTACCGGGGTACACGTGGTTTTGACAAAGGACTGTGACGGTGTTAACCCTATAATTGGTTATATATA
>JAKSYS010000299.1:0-70081 GCA_022925895.1 Fragilaria crotonensis
TGCTGTAGTTTTCAACTTTGCTTCCGGATTGTCTTCGGCAATCAGGGCTTCGACCACTTTGATCGCATTCTTAACGTATGTCTTACTTCCCATGGCCCATTCAACACGACCGTTTGGCAATTGTACCTTCTCCATGTTCGCGCCAACATATATTTCAGGTTCCTTAACGCTCTCAGGTTTGAGTTCGTATAACTTTCCCAACTCAAGCGTAGTTACCTTTGGGTCTTTCGCAAAGATCAAGATATTGTCCACATAAACCAACACCATATCATGATGCGTTCCGGCGCTTCGAAGCCATACGTCCGGATCAGCTTGCGATGAAGTAAACTTCAGGTCACGCAACGTCGCCGCCAAATCCGCTCGCCACGCGGCGCCAGACGACTTGAGGCCATACAATGCACGCGTTATGATGAGTACCTTACCACGATCTTCACCAGTTTCAATACCAGCCTCAAACCATATCTTTTCACGGCACTTTGCGTTAAGGTATGCGTTCGTTACGTCGCCGGCAAGCACGTCAAGATCATTCAAACCAGCGATAAGAAACGCCAGCCGCACACTGTCACGTGATACCACACTGGAGTATGTAATAGAACTTGGTGTTTCTGTCGTATGTCCACCGGCAACGAACCTTGCCTTACGAGTAAAGTCCATTTTCACATCAAAGATCACATGGCATCAAATCTCTTGAAAGCCTATCATGGATGGTTCCTTACCTGTTCGCGCCTGCTCCGGAGTCACATCATCAACCCGTCTCCAAGCGACTTTTACTTTGGACATTTCCTTACCTAGGGCATTGCGCCAAATTCCGTTCCGGTCTCCTCGTCGATCGCGATAGCCTCTTCAAGCGTCTTTGATACGCGAATCCCAAACTTATGAGTTGTTCGCCAGTATCGCTTGACCTTCGCAACAATACGATTTCGTTTTCGTAGTACCGTATGTACCCACCAGTTAAAAGCTGGTTCATTTGTGATTTTATTCGCCACAGCATATTCGGCGATCTGGACCGGATACGCATCCTTCAAGTCCTAAAGGCACCCAGTCAGAGGATCCGTCCTTCCAAGTGACAAGAAGAGACCAGCCGCAAGTAGTCACTTCGGTACCCGGTTACCATTCCGGCTCGTGACGAATCCATCAGCGATCTGGATCGCAGAGTTGTCCGCTCTATGGTCAGTGATTTCGCTCAACAATTGATATTGATTACCCTCGGAGTCAACCTGCGCGTACATACATTCGGCAATAACGTTCGCGAAATAATTCTCAGTCGAACCGTCGGTAAACTCAACGACGTACTCGCGAGTGTCGAACAAGGGGTTAGAATGTGCACGCCCAATTGGCTCACCGGATGTTCCCTTCGCGCGTTTAACGACGCGACCCTTACGCTCGTTACCCGTCCTGACGTCAAATATAAATTCCGCATTCAAATCATACTTATCGAGTATATCGCTATCAATGTCGTCGGCATCCATCGTCTCAGGGGCTTCCATATCGCCGTAGTCCACCTCTTCGGTTGGCGCAACTGGCGTATCAACGAGCTCGTCTTGAATGTAGAATCCGCCAGTGTCATAGGCGATGAAGTTCTGGACCGTTAAACGTTCGTCAATTGACTGATCAAATCTCTCGATTTCAAGTTTGACATCGTCGTTCACATAGTCGTCACGTATAACGTGCTGTACCGTTGTTCGAGCGATTACCTTACCAGATTCCAGCAACAGCCAATAGCAAAGATCACTTCCAACGCCGAGCCATCGAGCGAGTCAACGTCCGCTACCATCAATCTCAATCTTCTTCTGATCGTAGAACCATACTCGGTCGTAGAACTCAAAATCAATCCACTCGGAAATATCCGGCGTCTCACCTGTCACCATTTCAATTCCAGCAGTGCATTGTTCACGTCCACGCGGTAGCCTGTTAAGAATGTTAGCCTCATATATCAAACCATAATCCCACAATCGGGGTGGCACTTTGCATTTTAACATGCGGTTCCTCCATCGCTTCTTGAGTTCGCCGATTTCCCTTTCGGCTGCATAGTTCTGATTGGATCGTCCAGCTTCATAGCGCTTTAGCCTGATTTTTAATCGGTTTACCTCTTTCATGAAGTCATTTTTACGGGCCAACAACCTCTGCTGCTCCATCGGATAAGAGTGTGTCAGGAATCCCGACATCATCTGTGAATTTGGTCAGGGCTTGTGCAACTTTTGTTTTCAATTCCAAAGGGTGCACAGTTGTGAAATTTCCATTAGTGAATACCTGCGCACACGAATTACCTTGCAACGACACGACCTTTGAAAATAAGGTGTCAGTAAACCAGTCCCCGTTCAGTCGTCATCGGTTAAGGTGCAAGTGGTCGACACTGTATCGTCGATGCAAAGGATGCACCGCCGTTCGTACACCACGTTGCGTCGTAACCTGTAAAGTACGTCTCGCTGTTTCTAGTCCGATTTTGTCGAAGCAGTTAACTGAACGATAGGAAGGTTCAAGAGCTTCCAATCCGTGGGAACACGCGATTCAAAAATGAGGTTTGGTCCGCATGGGAGGAGAGGAATAAACACGGTCTCCAAGTCGATTCCAAGGGAACGATGGGGGTCCCAAGGGTCGTCGCAAACGCTGTAACCATGAGACCGAATTTGATGTGGATTAATGAGCGAGCAATGCAATTCGTTTCCGAACCACAGGACTTGATCAGCGACAAGGACGACGGAGTTACCAATCGAGGGGCAGGTGTACGTCGTCGCACATCTGGCAATTAGGATGTTAGGTTTTGGTTGATATTATGCAGAAAAGGGGGATACGTTGCAATACTCACCGGAGAGCTCTAAAAGCTTCCAATTTGGGCCGGCGCAAATAGTGTCAGCATGATTGTCGATTTCGGAGCCAGTACGTCGCGCACTCAAGATTTATACTTGCACTTGGCGCGCACCGCACACTGGCGTCCTGATGTCAGTTGTTGTTATTATACGCACCGCGACGACCGAAACTGCGACCATTTTGGGAGCCTCGGTCGGTGATATCCGAAACAACGGATTGATCGGTCGGAAAGTTGTTAGGGTTGGAGGTATTGTTGTCGCTGGAGTTGTTGTTACCCGTCGTGACACTGCTGGTTGAGCGATTGGTGGTGCTGTGACAGTTCGAACTACCGTCACCACATCCGCGACCGCATTCGCGCAGCTGCAGAACATAAGATTGCATAGTTCCAAGTCGTTCCCATTCTTCAGAAGAGAAATTCCTGTGCGGATCGGTGCTGTCGACATTATTCGCAAACGTGCGACGTGCACTGCCACGGCCACGACCACAACCGTCGCGTCCGCGTCCACCACGGCCATTTCGTTGGCCAGAGCAACCATCACCACCTTGGCGCGCTCGGCCACGCCCGCCGCGCTGATCATTTGATCCCATTGCACTTACGTACCGGCGTTTATTCTCTGTGCCGGTTGGCGTAGTCAAGTTGCGCAGCAGCATGTTCGAAATCAGGCCGGACATAAACTCGGCAGCCTTGTCGAAGTCCGAACGATAGTTTTGAAATACATTGATCCGTGCGGACACAATGCTCGTATCGGTAGACCGAATACCGCGCAATAATACATCCACACACGTTGCTTACCAGTTAGGCTTTTGCTCTTGTCCTTTTCCAAAACGTAAAAGTTTTCCTTGTGTTTGGTGACGTACTTTTCAAATGGGAAGACTTTCTCGTCCTTATAATGGAGCCGGGCTATCTCCTCTTTAGCCCTCTCGACGCGTTTGTTGAGCTCGCCCGACCCATCGTAATGCTCGACCAATGCAAGCCACGCCTTTCTACCGTTTGCAGTCCTGTCACAATCCTGGATCCACGTCCAGGCATCGGACTTGATACAAGCTGCCTTCAACATCGTAAACGAGTTTGTTGTCACGCCGAAAGTTCTCACCTGTTAACGGCATCTGATAACGCCTTTCTTCGTCGTCATCTAGGAACAACTCGTGTTCGTCGATATCAGGCGCACAACGTAATCGATCGGGACCTTCGCCGCTCCCAGAGTTGCACTCAATTTGTTTACAAAGGCAATCTGCCAGTTGTCCCAGCCAGCATCGGTCTGGCACTTACCAGGGTCAATAATGTCAACGTCAATCTTACCATAGTTGAGTTCCGATTCCTTACGCTCCATCGCATTGTTCATTTCGACAACTGTCCACATCTCCGGGTCAATTTCCAACCCGCGCTTGTCATGATCTTTGACCCAGTATACAAGGGCCTGGAGTCTTTTAATCTGCATTGTTCCGAGGACGACCCTTCCAGCAGCCGTGGACGATCTGGCTGCCATTCGCTTTGCCATTTCGGATACGTCAGAGTCGCCGTTCATGGCCCCAAAGGCCTCAATTGAGTCAAGCCCTTCTGTGTTAATGAAAATGTTGCGACTGGTAGCGTTCGTAATTCCACAGATTTGAAGTACATCGTGAACTGGGTTTGGTGGTTGGGGTACGGCGAGAACAGGGGCGGCAACAGCCGGGGCCTCATCGACAACTGGTTCAGCGTCCATCTGCGTGGAAACGCCTATGCGTTAGTATGCATACTTGCATTTTCGTCCGGTCCATACCACTACGGGTAGGATGTGAGGCGGGTCACTATCCGGTCGGTACAGGGTGATCAGTCCTGACCTCATCGAATTGTTCTGTGCCTCACGGGAGCCAAAGGCTCATTATAGAACGTGGGCCGATGATATCGAACGCTGACGCCCGCCATGTGGCCAACAAAGGTGTTACGAACAGCGTATATCGAATATCATTAAACGCGAAGCAAGATTTCCTGGGGTTTTCTACAGATTCCGCAGTAAAATGTGGTATATATAGTTTCATGCGAGTCACGAATGTCATGAATGACGCGAAACGAATCTTTCCTGACAATGAGAATTTCATTCGCCGTTGAGGCACCTTTCCCTCTGCCATTTCCATTGCTTCTTTCGATCTTTACTGGGTCTGATAAACCGTTTCAATCCGTACGTGACGACGAATTCTTACCTTGACAGGGGAAAGTACAACAATATCGAGTAAGTAACACGGTAGTAAAAGGATAAGCAATAAAACTTGTGAACTCTATACATACGTTCAGTTACGACCGTAGACCAACCCGTATTTCATACCGTACCGTACATACTTAAACGGAGTGTCGTATGATGACGAAATAAGAGTGCTACCTGGCCGGTACGTTGTTCCTGGTACTATGGCTTGTTTCACATAAATCTTACATATCGTTGACCGTACGTAGGCTCCGTACAAAATCCAGGAGGTCGCAGCGATACATACAAGGATGGCTGACTCGCATGCCAACATAGCACGGTCGACTGCACGCAAAAAAGAGATTCGCAGACCATGATGGTGCGACGACAATTGCACTAACTTCCATTTCGAAACTGCCCGAGCTTTTGTTGCGTCTCGCTGAACAATACTGTTCACAACAATCTTTAGCTTGTGAGGGAGGGGAGTTGAGGCAAAATGAAGACACTGCGAACATATTACGAGTGTTGGCTTCAGGTCATCAAACAAAAGCGGTACCAAGACAAGTGGCTGTCGGACGAGACTTTTTTTCGAGCAATCAAGGCGCAGTTTCCGTCATTAGAGACCCTTGGATTCAACAGGGGTATGATGAACAAGGCAATTTCGTCGTGCGGAGGTGCAGTACTGGACGATTTCACCGAAACGAACCAAACTGGACAATTTCGACGCAAGGCGCAAGGTATTGATGTGTATGGAAATCCCAAACAACACATCTGGGGATATTTTGTTACAGAACCAGGAGGATTGGTTGAACGCCCGCCGGATGGAGGAAAGAGGAGTTTTTTATCACTCTTGCAAGATGAACGAATAAATGATCGATACAGTGTTGCTCGTGGTGCATCCAAAGTGGTTGATCTGACAAACAAAATTCAATTGCAATCAAAAGCAAAAAGAAGATCTGAAGCGGTAGCAGGTGCTGCAGCTCAGGCAGCTGAGAGTAATAAGAAAGCAAAGGCTTCTTCTTTTGCTGAAGCTGCTGCTGCCGGCTCGGCATCTGCCAAGATCATGATTGCGAGTTACTGGGACAGTCCAGAGGCAAAAAAGCTGTTCCTTGGGAGCTCAACGGACCACCGAAGCGTTGTTGAAGTTCTCCAGGATAGAATAGAAAGGCTTCAGCAAGTCAACAAGAGTCCTGATGGCTGGAGAGATCTCATTGAACGACATGATGTCGACAACCTTTGTTCTGCCTACGATGTATTTATAACTCGACAAAGATGTTCTATATTGTGTTTAGCCTATACGATCGCGTTGGAGGAGATGAACTCCGCCCGGTGGGTAGAAGATTGCTGTACCCAAGCTATATATGATAGCAGTAGGATGGGTATTGAAGCGGCAGCTACCAACGAACGCACGGTAGCAGGTTGGAATATCATGCTACGAGCGAATCGAGAGCATTTTCCACTGCCCGATCCAAAGATCAATAAACAACAGCGACCACTGCCTGACCTTCTTGAGTACTTTCATGAAGAAATAACATTACCATGGACCGGGTACTGCAATACAAACCTTGCCGACCTCACAGCGGAATCAGCACGAAACGAGCGCATCACAAAGATCATTCCGAAATGCATCCAATCACAAGAAGCAAACGAGAACGAAGACGACGAAGAAGAGCACGAACAATTAAGCAGTATTGCTGAGGATAAAGGCGAGGACACAATTACTACTAATGAGCAGACAAAGAACAACCAAAAGCAAACAACAATTAAAGACTGTCTGCTTTCTCGTTATATCGAACATCCTATTTCAATTAGTACGACCTGGCGTTGGCTGCGACGTGTTGGATATCGTCACGACAACCGTAAGAAATCATTCTTTGTTGATGGACACAAACGGCCTGACGTGGTGTTCTATCGCAATGACTTTTGCACAAACTACTTGTCAAAGCTGGAACCTCGTACGTATAGATGGATCCAAGTGACGAAGCGAACTGTCGAGGAGTGGAAGTTAGAGAAACGAATCGCAAACGACTTGGCAAGTCAAGGATACGCTTACCAGGATCCAAATACGGGAGACGAAATGGTTGAATTTCACGTTGATGATTATGAATTTCTCCATTCGGTTGCGAACGAAATGGGCTTCGGAGCGTTCGGAGGTAACCTGAGTGTTCGCAAACAACCAGGTACAAAACCACTGATGATTTTTGGACAAGACGAGAGTGTTTTTAACCAGTTCCTTTTGAAAACGCGACAGTGGGTGAGCCCAGACGGTCGGCGTGCACTGCTTCCAAAGACTGACGGCTTGAGTCTAATGCTTTCAGCCTTTCAATCAAGAGAAACAGGATTTGGAGTGCATATCAGTCGAATGCAGATGGACGAGATAAACGAGACACGTCGGGGGACAAACTATGCTGACATGGATGCTGCGATTGCAATCCACGGTCAAGTTGCAAAAAAGAATCTGGAAGAATCACCATTTGTAGTGAGTTTTGAGTTAGGAACAAACAACGAAGGTTATTGGACTTACAATCACATGAGCATTCAATTTGAAGACTGCGTGGATTGCATCAAGGTACTATACCCGCAGTTCGACTTTGTGTTTCTATTTGACCATTCACAGGGACATGCTGCGAAGAAGCTGATGGGTGGTTTGGATGCTTATAGCATGAACCGAGGCTACGGAGGAGCACAGCCGATGATGCGTGAATCAAAAATCAGGAGCATGACGGATACCTCGGATTTAATGCACGTACCTTAGAGGTTGGCGACACGCAGTCGTTTGTGTTCACCTTGGACGATGATGGACCATTTTGGATGACGCCACAAGAAAGGGAGCTCACTCGAAACGACCGTATACTACCTCCTGCACCAGGAAACCCTCGAATGAGAAACAAGACCATTGCTGAGCTAAAAGCCGAACTTGGGCCCCTCGATGTTTTGAACGACCGTCGCCAGTATCGACTTGCAGAATTACAACAAATTGCGAGGGAGGATAGGAATTTAGAAACGAGGGTTGAGAGGACACGAGAGAGAAAAGGTTGGGCGGGTCAGCCGAAAGGTCTGCTGCAAGTCCTATGGGAGCGAGGATGGATTGATGAAGGTCAACTTGAAAGATATACAATTGATGTAGCAAAGGACAGCGACGGCGAAGTTTTAGAGGATGCAGAGCGTTGGAGCTTGAAGTATCTCATGGCTTCTTGCCTCGACTTTGCCGAGGAGATGACCGCACTTCAACACGTTGGAAAGGAACTTGGTGTTTCGGTTATCATCACTCCAAAGTTTCACGCGGAAATGGCTGGCGAAGGAATTGAGTATAGTTGGGGAGTGGCTAAATGTGTTTATCGTCGCAAACCGTTGGAATCTAAAAGGGAAAGACGGGTTTCAAGGCGTTAGTGAAGCGATTGCACAAGTAGAGAAGTCCTGACAACAGCAACTGTTCGAAAGCTCACGACGTGCTCGATTGTACATATGTGCATATTATGCACTCCATCAGCACAAGATGCACAATTGTGAGGATGACACACCAGCACTCTCCTTGCCTCTAATTGAACGTATTACGAAGGAATTCAAAACTCACCGAGCTGCAGTTGACTTCGATGCAGGCTTTGTCAGGAGCTTTGTCTCATCAGCAATACTTGGGAACAATGTGATAATGGAGTGATTCTGAAACTATGAAAACGTATCCTAGCAGCTGATGGGCCAGCTGCCGACAAGCAATGTTTGCGTCAACTAAGTTTTCAGAATACTGAGTCTACGTATGCCTACGATATGTAGCCCCAGGGTGAAATAAGCCATACTAGTAGTTAATCGGATCTCGATACACCGCGTATTCTCAATTCCGAACATCAACCTACCGGCTACCGGTAGAGTTGATACCCTTTTACAATTACCTGTAGTACTAGTACCACGTACCGACACAGGTGATCAGGCCCGGCCCCTGGCGACGTTCCTGACACTCCTGGTAGGCGTTGCTCTCCCTCACATGGTTTGGATGTGCTTGAGCGTACAACGGGAAGGGCGAAGGCCTCGATCATGATACAAACTCGCCAATCGTCAAAACTGCAATGGGGGTGTCGTTTTCTCCTTTTGGTTGGCATGCCGACAGTCGCCCACGCAGTGAAAAAGACGAGACTTACGTGGGTCAACGGGATTGCATACGGTTTGCATCACATGGAGGCGGAAAAGCACAACATATCGAAGTTCTTTGGAGGGAAGGAAGTTGAATACTGTCACAATCCAACGTCCATGTCCAACGACGACGATCTTTTTGGTTATTACACCGATCTGACTCAAGCTGGTACACAAAAATTAGGACGAATGACTGCTGAAGTCAACATGCTTGTGGATCATCTTCGGGCAGCAATCTCCAAGGTGGGAAAGCGTGGGAAGGTCATCCATATTGCCCATTCCCATGGCGCGCTGCTCACATCTCTCGCGTCCAAGCTGTTGACGCCACTGGAAATGAGTCAACTTGAAATTATCGCCTTTGGAGGAGCCGCTGCACTTCGCAAGACACCGCAGACACCCTTTCATCGTGTCATCAATTACTATTCAGTAAATGACCCTTTGTTGCTTGTCGTCCCTGTTGCGGCGCAAGCGCTCCGATCTGGCATTGTCGGGGACGATGAAGAATTTTGTTTCTTGGCACCTCGCATCGGAGATCCGGCTAGAGACCATGCCTTACTGGCTCCGACGTATGCGCAGGCATTAGCGTGGGAAGGTCGGAGATTTCAAAATCAGTATCAAAGCATTGCGCACCGAACGTCGAGGTCCGTATTTTTGTTTCTGGTAGCTCTAGTATATGCACTGTCCCAACGAATGCAGGAATTCTTCCGCGCAGTTCTGCGAAAGACGCTGCTGCCACTTCTTCAAATACTACAATATCTTTGGCAAAGGGGAACGCTACTTGTGCAGGCACTTGCGACCCTATTTGTCGCGATCTACTTATCGATCAAACACTCTCTTGTCAAGGACGAATACCAGCCGGCTCAAGTCGCCATTGATATGGCGTACCGCGACGATGTCTCCTAGCACGAGGACGATGTCCAAGACGCAGTAATGGGATGGCAAACGAACAACGGGATAGGCGCATAATATTTTTGTCAGGCCATACTGTTCCTGCAGTCAGTGATGCAACGATTGCGGACGTGCTTTGTTCCATCGTTACAAGAACTTTTTCGAATCCGCAGAGCTCTCATGTTTCCAAAATCAGGCTCGTTGCTGCATACATTCACTCTCCCATTTGATCAGATCATCATTTGCTTTTCGATATGCCTCCTTGGCAGCTTGCGAGGCTTGTCGTAGCATAGTTTTCTGGGTACAACCGGTGCAGCGTTGGAATAAGGGATTATTTCAGTAGTGGATGAATTCAGTAAACACAGCGTACCTTGGACAGGGTCTCCTTGATTTGCATGGCCAGACTCGAAACTTCTTCATCCTCTGGTTCTTCTAGACCATCGGCGAGCCTGGCTTCAGCTTCCACTAAATCTTTCTGTTGTGTCAGCTCTTTATCATCCGCTTGCATCTCTCGAGCTCGTCGCTCTAGGAACTCCAACCGATCATGCTCCAATTTCGTTTTCATCCGTCGACTCTCAATACGACGTTCCAAAAACTGTTGGTACAGTTGACGTTTTGCCTGGTGCTTGGCGTAAAGTTCTTGAACGGAACGCTTCCATGCCGCTTCTATCCCGTCTGCCTGTTCCTTCCACCGGGCCGCTTGTCGTTGTAACGTTCGATTCGTCTCATGTTCTTCTTGTTGTTGCTCTCGCACTCGAGTCAGTTCCAATTCAAAGCCATGGCGAGCTCTTAGAATTTGCAACATACTTTTGCGGACAATAGAATTCCGTTGGGTTTCGAGATGCAACACCGATCGGGCCTGATTGTGTTCCAGTTCCGCAAAGTCGCGGAGACCGCGTTCCGACGCCAACAACAAGGCTCGATCCTGAATTTGAACGGCTATCGATGCAAGATCTGTCATGTTTGTAACCACGTTGCAATAAAGAGTCGGAGTAGTGTTATTACGGATGATTCGAGATGGTTGGATGCGTAAATTGATAACACTGTGTTCCTACGTTCGTCGTTCCTTCGAGTGGGCCTGGATCTGTTTTAGTGGGATGATTCTACGGATTCTGTCTACCGTAGGTCTAGTAGAATTGGCGCGCCGAAGATTTCGGAGCTTGGCTGGTTTCGTCTCTCTACTACTATGACATACGGTACTTGTAGTACTGTACATGTAGGATGGGGAAGGTATCCTTTAACCTTACGGAAGAAATGGTTTCATATTTTGACTGTGTTCACAACTCTCGAAGCCAATCTACATTATATATTCAATCCCTGTGCTTATCCTATCAATCACATAAACTTCCTTCCGACACGATGACGTGCCGCAGTCTGCTCCTCCTTATTAGCTTAATCGCCACATTCATTTCTTCGTCCGAAGCGTTCGTCACTCCTCAAGTGACATTTGGACTGCTTCCGCTTGCGGCCAAAAAGAAAAAGGATGTAGAGGATGACAGCGGCAAGAACAACTCAGCATCAGCTCCTTCAATGGATACTGCCAAGCAGGCCGCTCTCGACGGCGTCTTGCAACAAATCGAACGTAACTACGGTCGAGGTTCCATAATGAAATTGGGAGACGCCGAGGGAATGGTAGTCGATTGTATTGGCACTGGCGCACTTACCCTCGACGCTGCCCTCGGAGGTGGATATCCCAAAGGACGCGTTGTGGAAATTTACGGACCCGAAAGCTCCGGCAAGACCACCTTGGCTCTTCACGCGATCGCCGAAGCGCAAGCCAAAGGAGGCATTGCCGCCTTTGTCGATGCCGAACATGCGCTGGATCCGGCGTACGCAGCCAGCCTGGGGGTGGATATCGATGCCTTGTTCGTGTCGCAACCGGATTCGGGAGAAATGGCATTGGACATTGTGGATAAATTGGTTCGCTCCTCGGCCGTGGATGTCATCGTCATTGACAGTGTGGCAGCTCTCGTACCTCGCGCCGAACTCGAGGGTGATATGTCCGACACACAGATTGGATTGCAAGCCCGACTCATGTCCAAGGCGATGCGTAAGATTACTGGATCCCTGTCGCTGAGCCAGTGCACTGTCATTTTCCTCAACCAGCTGCGCTCCAAGGTGGGTGTCATGTACGGATCACCCGAAGTCACATCCGGCGGCAACGCACTCAAATTTTACGCGTCCGTCCGGTTGGATACCCGCCGTAAGGAGATTCTTCCCGACAACGCTGGGATTCGAGTCAAAGTGAAGGTAGTCAAGAACAAGGTCGCGGCACCGTTCAAGGCTGTCATGGTGGATATATTGTTCGGCTCCGGTATTGATTCCATCGGATGTACGTTGGATGCCGCTCTTGATTTGGGTATTGTTGAACGCAGGGGAAGCTGGTATGCATACAAGGGACAGAATGTCTCTCAGGGGCGAACCAACCTTGTGGAGCTCATGAAGCAAGATGCGGACCTAGCGACAGCCTTGGTAACGGAGGTGAGATTGGCGCTATCGGAGTTGGGAAAGAACGCCGATTCTGTGATTTCGAACGATTTCGACACTGCTGATCTTGCCGAATTGGAAGCTGAAAATGGAGAATTACTCCCACTTGAAGCTGACGGTATGTTTCCGCTCGAAGCCGACATGACGTTCGAGTAAGCAACGTGGTACAAATGTTGTATTAAAGTACTCATTATATTTTGAGTGCAATTACGTCATTGTTGAATTATACCGTCCGATTGAACTGACGAACGGTATCTGAAACTCGTTTATCGAAACTCGGAGATGAAAACTTTCGTCCATCAATTGGGTTGAACGGATTCAGCGTGTATTCGACCAAAAGCTCGTGAATTCGAATAAACAATTGCTTCACTTCATCCTCCAATAGCTTCCCTTGCAAGCCTTGAAACGAGTCCAACGTATCCTCCACGACTGCCATGAGTTTGAGCTTGGACGTTGTCATATACCCGTAAACTCTCATTTCTTCGACGGGACACAGCAGTCCCACCCACATGGCATCTGCTCCATACGCTCCTGGTTGGCGCCAGGCAACGCCAGGGGGAGGCCCGGCCAATTCTTCAAATCTATCCAAGGCAGCATGCAGAATAAATTGTTGTCGCAGGGAACATTCCTTGGCCCTGCTCGAGAAACCGTCGGTTCCCGTGCTACCGCCACTCTTTGTCGAAGTTGTGATAGTTTTGAGTCCAAAGAGTTCCGCTTCAGGAATGTCCCCACACGGCAGCAATGATGACGAGGATTCTTCATCTCTAAAATCTTTGAGAAACAACGGTGTATTGTTCGTGCTAACAATGGCGACGCTAATGACATTCATGGCTGATCTGGAACTTCACGAATCAGAAGATTTGAGTTGGAAGTTCCGGACTTGATTGTCGACTGACAGTGAATTAACGACGCGATCTCGCAGCGATCAACAGTGTACGGTATTGTTCCAAACGACAAATGAGGCTGATGATAGCTATTTCGAGAGCTGAGGAATCATCGCTCGTAGTTGTGAGTTGACTCTCTGCTCTTTGCGGATATATATATAACCAGGCATGTCTACCAGAAACGTACAGTATGATATATGCATAGCAGTCCCAGTAAAAAATGAACTGTTCTGTTAAAATGTACGGGTAAGGAATAGGGATATCAAATATCTACATCTCTACAGTGTTCTCCATGATGTCCATGATTCTTGGCTACTTGTACTCTGGTAGGTCAAATGAGAGTTGACGAAGGGCACAAAAAAAATACTCAGCTCCACCGGCAGACTCTAGAAGCTTTGGAATCATTCAGGTTGTGAGCTCCTCCTGCTGATCATTTCTGTTCCTTTGTGTCGTGGCTGGACCACAAAACTTTACACAACAATGCTTCAAAGAATCGCACGAGGAGCGAAACGGAGCAGCCAAGTCTGCGTTCGTTCCCGCCATTATGTTCAAGACGAAGCGCTCCGCGTATGTGGTGTTGTCCCTACTGGCCAAATTCTACAACTACCAAATCCAGTTGGGCTTCGTAACTTTACCTCAGAATCGAAGAGAGTCGTCCGAAAGGCTGGCCATTCGTTTGTACCTCGCAAAGCTCCTGTCGCCCTGACTGAAACCGCGCGGACGTTCTTCAAGGCATTATTAGAGACCAAACAGGATGACGAAGACTTGGCCGGGATTTTGCTCAATTATCAACAATCCTCATCGGGCGAACCCAGAATGGTGTTCTCATTTGATTTTGTCAAAAAATCAGAACTAGGTCCTGATGATGAAGGCGTATCACTGGAAGTTTTGGAAGATGGCTCTCCGAAACCTCCAAATCTGAGTTGGACGGATGGCAAACCCAAACTTTATATTCATCACAATGCGTTCATGAAGGTGTTAGGGAGCAAGGTTGATGTCGACATTGATTCCTTGAAATTGACGCTTTATGACCGGGATGGGAATGTCATGGATCCGAATGATTAGTAATCCAAGGTGGTGATAATGCATTTGAGAATGTACGTTAACTCGTATGTTTTTTTACAGGATGGACAGGTGCCTTCGTTCGTTTTGAGTGGTGAGTCGAGATAATTGATTACCTTCTACCCGTGGCTTCTGCATACTGTTGCATCAGCCATTTTTCAGTTTCGTTAGCGCGATGGATCTCACGACGATTTCGAAATTTGGTCGATTGCATGCGCCGCCTACTACTGTTGCATGACGCGACCACATATGTGGGTGCAGGGTGGTCATCCATCGTATATGCTCAATTTTTTCACTTCTGAATATATGCGAAATAGTTCAGTTTAAGGCCTACCCCAGTGAGTTGCTGCAGTACCGAGGAGAGCGAAATGATGTTAGTTTTAGAGTCTAAACCTAGACTCATCGCTCATGATACTAATGGAGACACAAAGGAAAACGAAATAAGCTAAAAAAGAGAACGAAGGAGACGAATGGATTCTGTTGGTATTCTGACCTATGAGATCAGCAAATGCATGTTTATGTCATGTAGTCGTATGACATACTGTATGTGTTCATAGTTCATACCCATAATGCGTCCATCTTGCGTTCTGATCATACTGGAGAACTTGTACTAGGGTAGTACTGTATTCTCGGAGTGTAAAAAACCCTAAACAGATGATTAGACTGGTCCGGCAAATGACGGTTTGAAAACGGAGTGAACACAGCTAAATATATCTTTGACGGACTGTGGTCTCCGGTCGAGGATCGAGGTTCCAATTAATGACGTCGGTATGACGTCGTCAACTTAGACCTATGATCCTATGAGATAAGAAGAACAATACGCTGCGGACTGCGGACGCAACGCCAGGCCGTCGACAACCAGACGCCACAAAAAATCGACTCATCAGCAAGTCGGCACAGAATACCATTCGAAATCTTAAAGGATCCACAATCCACAGCACATCACCTTTTGCATATCGACAACAACCATGATGCGCACCGTCCTTCAACGATCGGCGAACCGCTCGCTTCGCCCCGCCGCTCGCATGATGAGTGGAAAAGAGATTAAGTTTGGCGTCGATGGCCGAGCCGCCATGCTTCGCGGCGTCGACCTTCTGGCCGATGCTGTGCAGGTACGTTTTTGAAAAGATACCCAAGGGTAAATGAAGAGAAGTTCCCATTCGTAAAATTCTGTTTTTCCATATGTGTCATTATTACGAAGGGGAATCTTACTCGTTGTCAATTGGCATCTTTTTTGTTCAAATAATTTTCTTCTTTCGAAGAAAATCTGCAAGTGATGGTCGATGGTTCACCCATGGAACTTAAATGATATACTTACCTTTCCATTTGTGTGTAGGTTACATTGGGACCCAAGGGACGCAATGCAATTATCGCGCAACCCTACGGCCCACCAAAGATTACCAAGGATGGTGTCACAGTCGCCAAATCGATTGATCTTGAGGACAAGTTCGAAGACATGGGCGCTCAGCTCATCAAGAGCGTGGCTAGCAAAACCAACGACGTTGCAGGAGATGGTACCACCACTGCCACCGTCTTGGCACGCGCTATTTACTCGGAAGGCTGCAAGGCTGTCGCGGCTGGCATGAACCCCATGGATCTTCGTCGGGGTATTCAGATGGCTGTCAATTCTGTAGTTTCCACCTTGGAGGAGATTAGTCGGCCCATTACCTCCAAGGAGGAGATTGCACAAGTTGGAACCATTTCAGCTAACGCTGATACCGAAATTGGTGGTCTTATTTCGGATGCCATGGAGCGTGTAGGTAAGGAAGGAGTTATCACTGTGCAAGACGGCAAGACCCTTGAGAATGAGCTTGAAGTTGTTGAGGGAATGAAGTTCGACCGAGGATTTATCAGTCCTTACTTCATCACGGATGCCAAGACACAAACTGTAGAACTCGATAATCCTCTCATTCTTCTCGTTGAGAAGAAAGTGACCAGCCTTCAACAATTGGTCCCTTTGCTCGAGGCGATCATCAAGTCACAATCGTCCCTTCTTATCATCGCCGAGGACGTCGAGTCTGAGGCATTGGCTACGTTGGTCGTGAACAAGCTCCGTGCTGGTATCAAAGTGTGTGCTGTCAAGGCCCCTGGCTTTGGTGATAACCGCAAGGCAACCATGCAAGACATTGCTATCCTCACCGGTGGTACAGTTATCTCTGAAGAGATGGGCATGAAACTTGAGGAGACACTTCCGGAACACTTGGGAAGAAGCAAAAGCATCACTGTAACCAAGAACGACACTGTTATTTTGGACGGAAAGGGTGAAAAATCTAGCATCAATGAGCGTTGCGATTTGATCCGCAGTTCAATTGAGACGACCAAGTCGGACTACGAACGCGAAAAGCTGCAGGAACGCCTCGCTAAGCTTTCTGGAGGCATTGCTGTGATTAAGGTTGGAGGCTCGTCCGAGGTGGAAGTGAACGAGAAAAAGGACCGTGTGGTGGATGCTCTGAACGCCACCCGCGCCGCTGTCGAAGAAGGTATCGTTCCCGGAGGTGGAAAGGCACTCCTCTACTGCTCGACCCGTCTCAAGGCCCTTGCCGACAAGGAGGCGAAGAACATGGATCAACGAATTGGAATTGAAATCATCCAACGTGCCCTCCGTGCGCCGCTCAGTACTATTGCCGCCAATGCAGGAGCGGAAGGAGCAGTCGTCTGTGGTGAACTCACAAAACCAGATACTCCTATCGAAATGGGATACAACGCTCAAGATGGTATCTACTGCGACATGTTCAAGGCAGGAATCATTGACCCTACCAAGGTTACGCGTACAGGACTTGTGGATGCTGCGTCCGTGTCGGGTCTGCTTACAACATCAGAGGCCATGATTGTTGACCTTCCTGATAAGGGTGGAGCTCCTGGTGGAGGAGGTATGGGAGGAATGGGCGGCATGGGTGGAATGGGTGGCATGATGTAAGTTAGAAACCCAGTAAGACTAGCAATATAGACCATAGTTTTTGAGTTGGAGCTTTCAGCCCAGTCGGCAACATCGATCATCGACAAACAACATGTCGAAGTGATTTGTCCGAACATCACGATAATACGAATTTGCTCGACCTGGCCTGCGCTCCAACATGAAGCTGATCAATGATAGGTGATGACAACTGATTGAAGAACAGTTCATTCTCTACTAATAGTACAAGCATATACAGCAGAGCGATGAAATCGAAGCAGCACCCTTTCGTCAGCACGAAATACCATGGCTTGCTCCATCAATCTGCTTCATCGGAATCGCTCGAACTATCATATGCCGCAGTGGCACGGCCTTCCGCAGACGTCGTGCTGCCCAATAGAAACTCCATGGCGACTTGAAAGTCAACCGCTGTCACTGGACGAAGGGACTGAAACTCTTGCATCAAGACATTCTTAGCAACTTGGAAAGCATCCTGTGCCTTGCTGGTGTCTTGTGCCGACGCTACTCCTCCCTGTTGTTCCATTTTACGAGCTTTGCGCTTGATTTTTGCCGCCAGCTGAAGACATTCCCGAATCGGAGTCATGGCTGCCTCTCGAGTCAATGACTCGAGATCCGAACCCGACCATCCTTCTGTAGCAATGGCGAGTTTCCTCAGGTCAGCCTTCATCATGGAGTGCTCAAAGTCCCGGAGAAACTTTTGAAAAATTTTCCGTCGATCTCGCTCCGATGGCAAGCCAACATGGACCTGAATGGCAAAACGCCGTATCAAAGCTGGGTCACAGTCTGCCAGTCGGTTGGTGGCAGCAATAACCATGACTCGTACGCACTCGTCACGACATTCACTATCATCATCGTCTCGGTGCTCGTCTCGTTTCTCGTGCTTGTGACCCCGCCTCGGCTGTTGCAATGTCGAAAGATTCGACAGCTGTATCAAGAGCTCTGCTAGAATCCTCCGTGAACCGTCTCCATCAATTGACTTTCCCGACTCATCCCCCCGCGAGTATCCCAAGGCATCAATTTCGTCAAAAAACAACACGGCACATCGACTTTCTGTGCGACGCGCCATTTCGGTAGCTTGTGCAAAAAGCGCTCGCAACGAGGCCTCCGATTCTCCGACAAACTTGCTCAAAATATCAGACGGTCCAATGGACAGCAATGCTGCCTGCGATTCTCCGGCAATAGCTCGTGCGAGCTGCGTCTTGCCGCAGCCGGGTGGACCGTACAGCAATATCGAGGCGGGAAGGGCGCGGACGCCCTTGAGAATCGAGTGAATCAATGATGATGGGAGTGCCAACGGCAAGAGTAGTTCGTCGATGCGGATCTTGACATCACCATGACCGATTATATCGCTGAAGCGAGTGTCGACGGGTTTGAATTCCATCAGTGAGTTTGGCTCTGTACTGGTACTGCAGGAGTCATCCATTGAATCAGTTCGGTTCATCATACTCAATTGTAAAGATGCTCCCGGTCTACCGCGACCTTCCGAGAAATTGGAAGCAAGTGGTAAATGGGATACTCCTCACATGATGAATGACATGCTCGGTTCTCTACACTGCAGCCCATAGTCGCGTTGGATAAGGGCATGGAAGGTTCCACCAGCATGCTTTCTTGGCAAGCCATGCGATTGTGTTCAGAGTCGCCGTCAGGGGCAAGAAAGACAACTCCTTGAGAGATGGGAACATACGACAAGTCTACGACTCGCTGCTTTTTGCGGGCCGGCGGCATCATTCGTCCAGTATCATCGCTTTTGTAATCGGGGTTCATTGTCCTCTAAAGGTATTAAAAAATGAAAACATGATCCTGTTTATGAAGGCAATGGAAGGATTGTTTGAGTCCCGGTTTCATTCCCTCAATCTGGGATTGGAATATTGGAATCCAGAATCGCGTCGTAAGAATTTTTCAAGATCGCCATCCATCAGTCCTCCATCCATCAATGTTTTGCGTCACCCAAGTTGTCCACAATGGCGATGCCGAAGATTTCTTCACTTCATTGTACTCTTCAGATTCACCAATAATTCCACCAAGAACCATGATGCTGATAGAGCAATTCGCATGGGCCATACTGTTGATCCTGTCACCTTGGACTCATGCCTTTCATATGCACATGAGCGTTGTCAGACCATCCAGAGTTCGACACTCCACGCGTCTTCACTCCACCAGTCTGACCCCGATCAATGCCCGTCCCATCAAGAAGAAAAATCTCAAAAGTTTCACTCGTTATCTCGAAGTCGAATGTTGGAAACAATCAGAACTTAGAGACTTACAGCCCGTTCTTCAAGCGGTCGGCGACGCCTGCAAGCAAATCAATCGTCTGGTTCAACGTGCACAGACAGACGATTTGTATGGCGAAGCATCCACAACGGTAGCTGGCGAAACGAACGTCCAGGGCGAAGTTCAGCAAAAGCTCGATACACTCTGCAATACCATCTTCCTCAAAACCTTTTGTGGTTGCAGCAATGCCATTGCTGCTGTCGCCTCCGAAGAAGAAGATGAAACTCGCAACTGCGCAGATGTCATGGGCGATTCAGCGTTTGCTGTTGGAAACTTTGTTGCAGTCTTTGATCCTTTGGATGGATCCAAAAACATTGATTCATCCTTGCCAGTTGGTAGTATCTTTGGAATTTACAAGAAACATCATGACAATTCGTTCCTTCAAGATGGTCGCAGTGGGATGGTGGCAGCTGGGTACTGTTTGTTCTCGGCAACGACGGTTATGGTGGTCACGCTGGGGTCTGGAGTCGATGGATTCACGTTAGATCCAGATAAAGGAGTCTTTCTCCACACCCACCCCGACATTCGTATTCCTTCCGCAGGACCAATTTACAGTTTCAACGAGGCCAACTTTCATGATTTCGGTGAACCAGTCAAACGCTATCTCAATGCGCTGAAGGAGGGATCCAGTTCGACTGGAGTCCGCTCAAATGCCCGCTACGTTGGGGCGCTTGTGGCAGATGTACACAACGTGCTCATAAACGGTGGTATCTACGGATATCCTGCGACACGAAAAAACCCGACGGGGAAATTGAGACTCTTGTACGAATGCTGTCCCATGGCCATGATCATGGAACAGGCAGGCGGAGCGGCCTCGACCGGAACGGGACGCATTCTGGACGTCCAACCGACTGCCATTCATCAACGGATACCCACATTTGTGGGGTCGATCGAGAACGTTTATGAGCTCGATCAATTTCATGCGTACTACGGAGGTGACGAAGAAAGCGAAGATACGGAGTATTAGGGTAAGCGATCTAGCAATTACATCTAAGCGGTCCAAGTGCAATCATTCGAACTCCTTCGTCGTGTCACTCAATGCTTGAAGCAGTTCACCAAGATTCGACTGCATAATCCTTGTAGCGTCGGGTATTCTTCCAGAAACAAGCATACCCATTTTTGTCTCAATGTCGTCCTCCAAGAACGGCCAGACCTGTGGATACCACGCACCATCCACGTCGTTCAATGCCTTACCAGCATTGGACGCATCGGACAAGATACTCAACTCGTTGACAAAGGCCTTGGGCAGTCGAGCCGACCCAGGTACGTACCGGACCGAATAGCGGTTCAAACATGATAGGCCATTGTTAGCGTAGTGCAAACGACCTTCGTCCGTAGGAGGAACAGTTTTGTGGAAGAGCCATCGAGTGTGGAAAATCACATCGCCGCACTGAAGATCAGGCACCTGACCAATCGCTTCGATCCGATCGTGCAATTCCTTGTTGGTTTGATGTAGTATGCACGAGAGAAAACCATTGTCTTTGATATGTCGGTACACATCTTGTTTCGTTTGGGAGTCATCCGAAAGGTTCAGTCCCAAACTTTCGTATGCTGTGTGTCTCCACTCCGCCACGTGGGACCCGGGTGCCAACCCCAAAGCACCGCCAAATTGGGATGGCATGTCCTGCATCGCAATCCAAGCATTGATACCATCCACAGATGGCGACGAGGTGTAGGATTCGGGCCAGAAAGAATTGTCATCGACGTGCCATCCACAATGTTTTTGCTCGTTTATATGCTTACCAAGGAAAACGTCTCGCAATATCCTCACATTTTCCTCGTTCGGATCCAGGCCCATCAACTCTGCAGCAACGAAGGGGATGCTCGATCTGAGAGCAACATCTCGAAAGGCGCTTACAACCGTCGACCTGTGTTCTTCATTCAGTTGTGGGTTGCTGGGACCGCAAATCATAATACCTCGTTCGGCAAGTTTAAAGTAAAGAGAATTTTGATCATTGTGGTGGTCAACAATTAACCGACCGGCTTCAACTAGCTGATCTGTTTGCTCTTCTGACAGTAGCCCCGACATGACAATGAACCCTTCGTTTTGGAATGTTAGCCGTTGTTCCGCTGTTGTGTGACGTGCCGGTGGCTCGTTCCGTGACACGGACATCGAGTATGCTATGTCGACGAGCGCGGACGCCAACAAGTACGTCCGGCATAGTTTCCATGTTATCGACACTACCATCAAATCACCCTGCACCCTTGGCATTCATTGTTGTGAGACCTGCATGTCCACCAACACAGAATTACCTGGCGCCAAGAGGGAGCAAGAGCATATGATCAAATAACCTGACTCCACCAATAGCCTACTGTCAACCCAATCTGACGTGTTCGTGTCGGCCAAGTCAGATGGCGAAGTTGATAACCGCCCTGGAGACACGACTCGATCAGAATGCCATATATCCTTAACAAAGCAAAAATATTCGGGTTAATGATTTGCCTTGTATTCTCGCAGGATAGCACCAAAATTCTTAGCTCCCAGCTCAAGATCAGTCAACGGAAGGTCAGCAAAGCAAAGCCGACCGTACGGAGCACAATCAGCACCCCCAAAGTGATCACAGGAGACTCCTGGTAAAAACTTGACTCCGCGGTCCTGTGAGTATTGCGAAAAGTCAACCACATCGTCAACTGGCAACTCAATCCAAACAAAATACCCTCCACTAGGACGAACACAGACTCGGATATTTTCTTCGTGCAAGATGTCACACAGAAGAGTGGCACGATGATGGTAGGCTGCTTGCAAGTTGGTCAACACTTGTGTGGCCAGCCCAGACTCGAGCACCAATCGCATGAGTTCCCCAACGAACGGTACACAACCGCCCTGACTCCGAATATATCCGTAGTTCTTCAGTTCCGCAATAATACGAGGTGGTGCTTCAATCCAGCCACATCGAATACCGGGGCAAAATATTTTGGTGAACGATGAGATCGAAACGCAGCAACCAACATTATCTTTTCCAGCGCTTGGAGAGTTGAACTCTGCCATTCTGGCAGGACGCGTCGTGCTCCAATCCAACAAGTGGTAGACTTCGTCGGCGATCACTATGAAACCATAGTCTTCCGCCAACTGCGCCAGTCGAATTCGATCCTCTACCGGTATTGTCGATGCCGTCGGATTGTGATTTGTTGGTATGGTGTAGATCAATCGCGGCACTGGGAATTCACCGCTTTCCAATTTGGTCTCGAGTATAGCAACATCTAGTCGAAAGTCCTTCATAGGTAACGGTTGTAACTTTAGTCCATGATTTTCAAAAATGCGCCCGACCAAGAAGTAGGTTGGCACTTCGATTCCGACAATATCTCCAGGCTCGGTCAATGTCGCACAGAGCAATTCAACTGCATGACTGACACCGTGTGTTGCGAAGAAATCGTTGGAACTGCACACCGGCGCATGCCCGTGATCGTCTCGTTCAGTGTGTTCAGCAAGAAAGAGCGACAGCTGCTGTCGAAACAGATTGCTGCCATTATCTTGATCTTGACTTGGATATGGCAAACAGGATTGAAAGTTGCCTTGTTCCCGTAGGAGAATCAATGCTTCCTTCATCGCATCGATGGGAAGCAAGGACGGGTTAGGATGCCCTCGAGCAAAGTTAATCAACATGGGAGTGAGATCCTCGCGACACCACTGATGATGAATTCCTATGTGAGAGTTTGGTTGGCCACAAATCCAACATTCGCTGCTGATTGGTGTTGTGGTCATGGCAACATCGGTTCGAGCGTCCGAATTGCAGATATATCAAACGCGCCATCGAGCAATCAGCTACTCGTGTACTGGTATGACATACCGGTCATGCCAGTCACGTGGTTTAAGTGTTTATGTGTCGTCCGAGCTGTAAGGCTCTGATGAACGCTACCGTGTTGTACACAATATCGTTGCTAGTAGAGTGATTACAGTACCGTTATCTACTGTATCCCTCTCACCCCCCCATGCTCTCAGACACCATTGCCAGAAAATGATTGCATTGGGACAATGATACGGGCAAATTGTGTCGGGGAGCAGAAAGAGATTGCTGTGCCTTGCCTGATGACAGCACTGGGGCAAGGTGGGGATATGCATCCGTAGCGTATGTGGGCGGAATGCGACCCATGTAGACATCCGCATGCTGGTGGAATTTAATCCTACCCGTCGGTTTTGTCAGCGAATCACTAAGGTTCTTATCCGTCCGGATAGGTACTGCCATGATTTGGCGAGACGCACTCCACTCCAGTAAAGCGAAGAAACGTATGTCCACGTGCCTTGTTCGTTTTGTTGGTGCCTGTGCATTAATCATAAAAATCGCTCCGGAATTATCCACGTGAAGATCGGTCGGACCATCTACCAGTAAGCCCAAATCCATTAAAATTGAACGAACGTACAGGATCATTTTGCCAGTGTCTGCCGCGCTCACAAACTCTGCTTCCGTACTTGACAAGGCGACAGCTTGCTGAAATTTGGTTTTGTATACGACAGCCGCGCCCGACAGCATGATAACCATACCACTGACCGACCGGCGATGCGACACATCCGAACCCCAGTCAGAATCGGAGTAACCAATCGGAGTCATCGCAATCGATGGGATTGGGGTCAGCGCATTCTGTTCGTGAGAATATGGTGTCGGTAACGGCTCATCTGGCAAGTCCATACGTGGTTTCGTTCGCCAGAAGATAAGGCCATCAGTCCTGGTGTTGTTCAGGAATGCAAAAACCGCCTTAACAGCCAAGTAGTGGATAGCCGCTGGATTGTTGTTATACTGCGACAGCTTGGTGGTCGCCATTGAGATTTCGGGGCGTGCAATGACCAGCGCATATATGAGTTCCCCAATAGATGTCCGGTAAGAAAAACCTGCTTGTGTTTGAACAGCTTTCTGTTCCTCTGCCGTCTGCGGCCGCTCAGCCAGTTCCAATTGCCGATGATATTTGGAATCGCTGCGCATAGGCAAGGGTTGAGTGGATGCTGTAAGATCCAACCAATCGTGATGGCGAAGAATTTTGAGAAGATAATCCTCGCAGTGTATCTTGATATACCACCGTGTCTGCAGGACATTTGTGCCATTAAACTTTTGAATAATACCAAGGTCATTCAAGGGTGCCTTAAGATGCGTTCCAATCTCCTGGATGATCTCCATACATGCCACTTGATCATCCGCTGACACTGAGAAATCATCAACTTGACGCAGCAACAGTTGCAATTGAGAAGTAACAGGGTGTAGACGGCTATACAAGCACTTTTCATGTGTAGTGGCGGTGAAATGCAGGTTTTCCACCAAAATTTTGTGGATGTGCTGTTCCCATAGGCGTGGTGATTCTGGATGACCTTGCAACGCATTATTAACTGGAAGGACATAGTTCTTTGGAATAGGTGAACGCCCTTTACACTCCGTCCACCAAGTGCGAAATTGCTCGTCTATCCTCATATAGAATCGTTGCAATGGTGGTGGCGCTTCTGCAAAAGCATTTCCTGCATCTGCACCCATTGCTAATAAACACCTACTTGCCGTCAGTGCCCAATATATACGACTAGCCGGTTGCTCCACGCAGGTAGCGTACGTCTCCGCGAGTGTAACAGCCTTCCCAAATCGTTTCCCTCCATTACAAGTGCCTCGTGCCTTATAGATGGGATTGCCCGTGAGTGGACAAACCTTTAAGAGGTAATCCCAAACAAATGGCAACACTGTGGCACCATCCGGCCATGGAATCGGATCGCCAAACATATTTTGGAGTTCGTATTTGTCCAACTGATTCCATTCTCCGCGTAGCCATTGTTCAAAGTCATCTTGTAGTTTGAGTTTTGCCCTCGTGACATTCATTACCGCAGGCAAACGATCAGGCATCTGTGGGAACGCGGGTGAGGGTAATTCAGGAGATATCAATAATTCGTGCACATGTCGTAATTGGTCATAATGCATTTGTGGGACTTCCAAATCCGGCTGTACTCTCGGTTCGATTTTGGCAAACACAAAATCCACATGTGAAGTTTGGGCTTGGCGTTGATGGGATATCACCCGTCGCACCTCTTGAATCGTATGTACTCGTTGTCCCTGGATATGAGTCAATATGGCATGCCGTAAATTCCTTCGCCAACTCGGTAATCGGCTTGCCTGAGTGCCCTCCTGACAATCTTGAAGATACACATTACGATTATCGGCATCCTCTACCAAGAGAAAACCCATTGTCGGCAGGTTATTCATCTTGAGACGAATACTGGATGGTGTTCGATACATATTGGTATCAGTCCGTAAGTGCAAAATAGCTTCCAAGTCCTGCTGGGAAGTGGAAAGTGTATGAAACAGTGATGCTGCTTGTGCCGTGTATGATGTTGCCGTTGGCTCACGAACGTCTTGATTCACATCCAAAGCATCAAGAGGAAGTGGTGCTACACCTCCTTCCTCGTGAAGGAACAAAATGTGCTCCTTTGGCGGACCAGTACGCTGCACTAACGCAGGGTCAATTGTCTTTAAAACCTGTTGTGCTCCAGGTGGCCTATCGGTACTACCAAAATGGAATTCATCGATGGTGCAGTGACGTGCGGTCTTATCGCGATGCGTGACATCATCATAGTACACCAAATTTCGATCCGTTGATGTGAACCGCAAGAACCGACCATCATAGTAATGGGGATCTCCTTTTGTTGGTCTGGGACCACTCTTCTTCACGATGACTCTGGACCCGAATGCCCGCATGTGTTTGATATCAGCCCGTTTGCCCGTCCATGCATTATATGGAACATCCTCAATCGTTTCATGATAAAGGCGATTATAAATGTACGCCGAATATACCATGGCATCCGCCCAGAATATAATGGACATCTGTGCGGAGTATAACAAACAACGTGTCATTTCGCCCAGGGTTCTGTGCGGACGCTCGGCGATGCCATTTTGCGCCGAGGTATCCGTTGCCGTTTTCTCCAGAACATATCCATGGGTGAGCAATAAGCGCCGAAATGGACCTGATTCCGCCAGAGACCCTTCACCATCTGTGCGCATAATCTTAGTGGCCGTTGAACGTAAGCCATGCGTGCGCAGAAAAAGATCAATCAAATCCAGATTGACAGAACGGGACCTCAAAGGGAAAACCCATATGTATCTGGTGGCTCTGTCCACAATGAGTAAGTAACAGACAAATCCCTGCCGACTCTCCACTAGTTTTGGTTGCGGTTCCGCACACCGATCGTACACCTCCTGCAGATTTCGCGGTCCCCGAAAGAAACCAATATCCATTTGAAACATCTGGCCTGGGACAAGTTGGGAAGTCGTCACATTGTGGCCTTTTGGTGCACGTTTGAGCTTTGCAATATCACACGCCCGACATCTGATAACCGACGGGATCTTGGTTGTAAATGGAGGGATCCCATCGACAAGGGGTTGCGTCTTTCTGAGTTTGGTTTCCGATGGATGACCCATGCGTTGATGCCAGATTTCGTACTGCAGAATTGCCTGGTCTGTACTATGAAGATGGGTGGTCATACGCCGCAGCGCCACCGAACATTCCTTTGTCGCACATGGTACTGCCATCATTGGAACCGACATATATGACGTGAAGCCATCAAGGGGATCAGCGGAGGTAAAGTCATCCGGCAAATCAACCGATATCCGTGCAATCTTTGCGGTGGATATCCTACCGTCCCTGGAAGCGTCTGCTGCAGTCAATTGGTTGTCAAGCTTTGCGGTGGATATCCTACCGTCCCTGGAAGCGTCTGCTGCAGTCAATTGGTCATCCATCCTTGGCAAAGGCCTCGTGCTCTCCAACTTCTCCGGTTCCGATGGAGTAGATGGCACAAATTTCATATTCTGGATGAAGTACACCCCTTTTGAGCGAACCGTCGGGTACCGTGAGACAATTCGTTGTTCCTTATTGTAAAAGGTGATCCAGCCACCCTGACTGCTCGGCACCGCCTCCTGTGTCCACTTATGGATTCGCGGATGTGTTTGCGCATGATGCTCCAGACTGAATATTGTACCAGTGATGGTAGGAGCATACACAAACAAGATTCGATCAACCGTCTGTGTGGCATCGTTATGAACATGAGCATACCCTTCACCAGCAGCCTTTGTCACTGTACCATCATAGCCAGTTATCTCGTATTTTGTGGTAGTGGTGAAATTGTGTAAAATCTCTTTAATGCCAGTGGCACTCACCGATGCCCCAGTATCCGCAAGATCCCGCTGCTGAATTGTCGTGACCGAGAGTGTAATACATCCTGACCTATGCGTCTCCGAATCCAACCCTGCTACATCCGAAAGACACTCATGACGTTCCTGTCGTATATCTTCGATGAGAGGTAACTTTACTACTTGTACCGCTGCACAAATATCATCAAATTCCAGGTACTCGTCTGACGGATGCGTTGCATGTACATGGAAAATGTTCCCATCGTATTCTGGCTCCTCTCTTGTATAACTGCATAAGGAGTCTGTTAGATGCTCAATCAACCCATTAAGTTCGTCCGTTTCTTGTGTACCTAAATGACCATACACAGCATGGACAAGCATCTCATTCATGGTTTGGCGATTTGCTGGGTGTTGCTTTTCTTTATACCGCTGCATCGTTGTTTGAGCCATCCCTGAGTTTTCTTTAATATAGTTGAGGCATGCCGCAACTTTGGGCAGCACTCTACAATCGCCCACCTCGTGTCCATATGTATAGCAAGCTGCACATTGAGTATCTTTTGGTTGCCGAGGAAACCGGGTCCCACCACGTTGCTGTATCGTGCCTCGGCGCTGCGGGGTTGTGCGTTCTGTCTGAACCGGACTACTATGCTGTTCCCCTGGCACCATCGGCGATGCCCGAGTAACGTATAGACGGGCTGGCATCGGCTGCCTTGTCCCCATTGCGGGATTCTGTACTGTTACTGCCGGATGTGAAGCTAGCAGTATGGGCAAGTTAGCAAGATGAAACCTGGTGGGGAATGGTCCTGTTTTGGAGTATTGATCCAGGTCATGAATTAACTGCGCTGCCGCCGAGGTAAACACTGCTACTTGACGCATGCCCTGCAAGAACATCAAAGCTTGTTCCCGTGGTGTATACATGCGTTCAAACTTCTCCTGATATTGAAAGAATTCATCCAACTGTGAGGCATACTCGTACGGGTGTGCAGTTGAGTCCACCGGAGGCGGTGTGCTGAGTTGGCTGATGTCCTTTGCATCTGTCATCAAAGTGGCGGCCAATAATCCCTTGAGCATTGTGTATCCATCTCGTGTGCGGCTATACATGCTGAGCAACCCTTCAAACCGTTGATCCGATGAGTCCAACACCTGATCTTCCTCCAAACGAGCATAAATGGCTGTAGTGTACTTTGTATACAACTGAGACGATGGATCCAATGTATCCGGATAGAGTGTTGTATCAGGATCATCTAGATGAACAATCCGTAGTTGGTCAAATGCCTTGATTGGCACCCGGTATTGATGGAGGAAGTCCGCAAATGCATTGTAGAACTTGATTACTGCCTTCCTATCACTGGATCGCAACATGGTGGGTGTATGTGTGTTTCTGAGCTTGAACAAGTAGTGGTCGGCTGCTTCCTGGTCCGCCAACTGTGGTGTTGGTGATCCTCTGGGCTGTCTCGCCTGCTCCGTAGGAGTTGGAGCTAAGTCAATATTACCCCATCTTTACTGTAAGTAACAGGTGAAGGCACATCTGTGCGAGACAATGGTGGACTCTTATTCTGTGCTGGGGCAGGATTAGGTGGTAATGGGATCTGCGGCAGTTCCTCCTCCTCAATAGGGACACCACCTCTGTCTTCCAAGATACCATCCTGTAGGCGCCCAAGTACCTCCTGACGTATACGCTCAGCTTCACCCGTAAAGTTATCCAGTTGCTCGGCCATGTCGGCTGTACGTTGGTCACAGAAATCCTGGATACTGTTCTTGTGTTCCACTACTTGCTTGGCTGTCACCCGATGGAAATGAGCGAGGGCATCCTCCATAGCAATCTGAACCTCCTGCTGTGTGCGTTCCATCCGGAGTCGATGTCTCTCCATTGCCGCATTCTCCAATGCACGTGAATGTTCATTCATAGTGTCCACTGCCGTTTCCATAAGAACAGCATATCGATTTGATGGGGTTGTCGATGATATGGATTGCCTGTCCATCGGATGAGTGCGTTGCTGTGCCGGGGAAGCAAAGCGCTGTCCTGCAACTGGGATGAAACCATCATTATCTGCCTGAGGTGTGGCTGTTTGATGGTGGCGGCGTGTTCTGGCAGGGGATGTGGGCGTATCACCCGGCAATGTGTGGGGCTTTTCCCCCGGCTGCGTTTGTCCTGACTGTTTCTTAGGCTCCGACGTTGGCGCCTCTGGCGTTGTCAAATCAATTGTGATGGGTCGTAATGTGGCTGGAGAGTGCTCCTCATACCAGTCGGAGTGAGCTTGGAGCTCCTGCACCATCTCCTGCAATCGAAATGAAAGAGGGGCCGATGTCGTACGTCCTGTATAAGGATTGTACTTCTGTACCGGAGATGTCAACCAGGCTGATGAAGGGGACTCTCCCGGTGGTGGTGCCACAGCTGTTGCCGCAGAGATAAGTGGGGGGCTATATTCCGTATCGGGTATATCTGTGTCCTCTGGATCCGTCTCTGGGGGGGGCCCAGCTACCTTAGTCCCATCCTTGTCGGATTCTTCATCCTCCGCAGCAACATTCGCACCTTGTCCTGATATCTCCTCGTCAGAGTCCTCCACATTTTCTGCTGCCTGCTCCATCGTACTGGTGTCGGTATCTTCCTTCTCACTATTCTCCTCCTCCGCATCTTCATGCATCCCTGGTTTAGCTCCTGTCCTATCATCTCGGAACTGTTGGTCTTGCCAAGCAGTGAGACCTGTCAGAGTGAAATCATTCCAGTACATCCAAGTTCTGGTTGCGGGGTCATACTTCAAGAATGGGGCCTCCAGTTCTGCCATCCTAGCCCGGACCTTGCGTAGTACTGGCACCAAATGAAGTTGGGTTTTAACTATCTCGGCTTCACGAAACAAATACTTGTACAGTGCCACATTATCCACCTCGTCTGTCTCTTGAAGGTGTTTAACCATTGCCTGCATCATCCGCTTCTCATCATTGTTTCCCGTAGGAGTTTTCCACCTTGGGAGGTTCAGACCTTGTTTAGCCACAATCCGGGCACTAGTACGTGTGGCCCGGGGCTGCACAACGCCTATCTTTGATTTGTCCATACCCGCCGCAAGCTTCATCTTTCCAAACACGGGCTCTGTCTTGTCTTGCACCTTTGAGAAGATATAATCCACGTGCAACCTCGTGTTTACGTACGTGTGTTTTTCTGAATACCACGTGCCACAGCAAATTCACGTAGGTCGTTTGTCGAAATTCAACAATGACCCCTCAAATCCCGATCCACCTCGTTGCAGCCAAATCAGGAGCGATTCGCCGTAACTTTGCAATCAGTGATGAGACGTTAAGACCCCTCACCGCACTAATGTGTTGAAGAAACAATCGTTGGGCTCAATAACCTGTAAGGCTCTGATGAACGCTACCGTGTTGTACACAATATCGTTGCTAGTAGAGTGATTACAGTACCGTTATCTACTGTATCCCTCTCACGAGCCTCCGAGTACTGGAGCTACAGTACTATGCTGTTTTCTAATAGTAGTCCAGCCAGTAGCAGTACGGTACCTTTTATTCCAAGTGTACGAGTACTTGTATGATAGTCAAATGCTCGTCTACGAGTACCAGGTACCTGGTACGGAGTACATCAGTACTCAGTACAGGTACTGTACCTGGTACAATGTACGCATATTATGTGTACAGTGTACAGGTTTCACTTTTCTCCCGAACAATCTGTTGGACCACTATGTTTGGTACTGTATTTAGTACTGCAGTACCGGTACAGAGCTCCAAATGGAGAGAGTTGGACACTTCGCCCTCTTATCACACTCCATTACTCCCGCTGCCTTCCCCTATCAGCATAGGCCTAACCTGCAATGATAATAAAAAGAAGCGTCCTCCCATTTCCGTTAAGGCGCCTTCGTCGTCAAACGCTTTAGTTTCCCCAAAACGCATCGAAATACATCGCAGAAGAAACTATCCAATCTGCAGACAAACATTCCTCGCTGCCACGAAGATCTTTTTCTTGCAAGCTTGGTCGATGCGTTCTTTGTCATAAAGTGTGCGAAATGGTAATCTCATTATAGTATCTCATCGTCCGCATCATCGAATTGTCCATCATCTGTGGCATCGCCTTCTCGAGAAAACTCCGGTGATACAACCAACATGGCATCAAGACGATCAAGCATGGCATTTCGTTCTTCTTCAGATGGTTCCCCTGGAGTTTGTTGCGCAACAATTTCTTCGCAGGATCCTGCGACAATCATATCGTCTCCATACTCACCACCCATCATCATCATCGCACCGTTGCTGAAACCACCAGTGCCAAGATCGTCTTCATCATCACCATAGACTGGATGTGATTCTACTAGATGCGAAAGTGCTCGAAAGAGACGTTCACAGTCTTCGGAAGACATCAAGGTCAATGTGAATTCCATGACTTCCCCATCGTCCGAATTCGATGGCTGCTCGTGAAGCTGCAGGTACAAGACTTGGTCCTCCGATTGAGCATGGAGCAATATGCACTCGGCATCGATCGCTACCGAATGATCACTCTGGGAGGAGCATCGAAACAGAAATTGATCCTCGTTCACATACACATCCCCTGAAGCGCCATCAAATTCCACCTGGTCGTCCGTCTTCCAAGTCGCACAAGAAATTGGAAGCTTGAGTATGTACTCCAATGGCTCATTCTGCAAGTTTGCCGCCTCTCCGTAGAGTATTTCTGGGACTCGATCGTCGTCCATTGCCATACAATAGGGACGAGTGAAGACGACGATGAACAGCAGATGCAATGGGTGCGAAGCGATCCTTGACCCTGGAGTGAAGGTTTTTCGTCATGTGTGGTGTTCCGGTGTTCCTTCCAGCATGTTATACTCGGAAAACTCTGTAGAGCGTACAGCACATTACTAGTACTCCAGTAGCTAGCAGTGTACCGTACAACTGTAGTATACGATCAAAATCAGACACCTCCAGCATCTTGAATTGGGAGACGATGGCGAATTGTGATCGGAGCAGATTACAGTTTCATCACGAGAAATTGAAGCGTTGGTGAGATACGCGTTGTTCTTCTGTACTGCTACCTGGTACCACACGAATTGGCATCTGACACGTTGTACAAGGACTGCTTCTGCAACCATGCGTTGCGTAGTTTTGCTCGTCTGTTTGGCTTTCGCACACGGCAGTGCTAGCAGCAGCAACGGAAGCTCCGATACCAAACCTGTCTTGTCAGGTTCCAAGCCTGATCCGTGGGTAGAGGCAGCTCCACTGATACTTGGTGCTGTGTGTCGCAATGGCGTGGCTCTGGTTGCCATTCATCCGACGCCAGCATCACAAAACGACAAGAACACGACGAACGAAGAAATTGGCGACAACGGTAACAATCATGATGACGACGACGACTACGATGATGACTATTGGACAAAAACATATCGCGATACCGCCCGAATACACCAAATAGACAGCCAGGGAACTGCACTTCTCTGTTCTGGTTGGCGAACCGATGGAGAATGGCTGGCAGAAACATGCCGGAGCATCAGTCGCGACGAAGTCCGTTCCTTTGGTGCTCCCTCCTCACCCATTCTTGCCGAGGAAGCGTCCTTGTGGATGGCCCATTGTACCGCATCCGATACGGTGCGTCCTCTCAGTGTGGTTGGACTGTTGGCATCAACGTCGCACCCAACGACATATGACTCAAGCGAGTGCTTGTTACATTTGGTCGATGCGACGGGCGCTCATCGTGTCCGTGCTCATGCTGTCGGATTTGGGGCCAAGACTGTGAATGCAAGATTGAGAGCAATACGATTTGAAACCATGTCGACAGACGAAGGGATTGATCGACTCGTACAGGTACTCTTGGCGGCAAACGACGAAGGAGATGAACCTGAGGGCTGTGGCGGCAATGACAAATGGCAACCATTGAAGAATTCCACCCGTGTGGAATTAGCGATTGTGGATGCGGAGAGGAAATGCTTGCGACGGATACGTCGACCATATTTAGTTCTTAACAGTTGTAGATAGCGACCGCTAACTACTGCACTGCAGTTGCACGACATTATCTGCAGGTCCTTTTCTTATATTAATTGCAACACTAAGATGTTCAAAATGTATGCATACAACCTGAATAAAGACACCAGCACACTCAGTTCTTGCGCAAAAATCCCAAGCTCTTGGTCTGTCTCGACGGCTTCACTGCTGGCTTCAAACTACGGAAATCCGGAAGATCGTCACCATTCTTGGCTGTGATGGGGTTCGGCAAGGTACAGCGAGGTTCTTTGAACCTGTTGATGTTGGATGTTCGCCGATCGAGACAGGACGAGGTCGACGGAACTTGCCCGGAGTTTTGGGGATTCATTCAGTATATCTACCAAGGCTTCCTTGACGGCAGCAAATGTGGGTCTATCGGAAGGCGCCGGTGACCAGCACTTCTGAATCAACCAATGAAGTTGGACAGGGAACCACGATGTACTGGCGGTATCCAATTTAGGGCGTTCGCCACCCATGACAACTTCCTTCATGTGTCGGGTTGCACTATACCCATCGAATGGTTTTTCCAATGACGTTAGCTCGTGGAGCAAAATACCAAAGGAGTAAACATCCACCGATTTATCGTAGCGTTTTTCCATTGCAACCTCCGGCGCCATGTAGCGGCGCGAACCAGTGTTTCCAGTGAGCTTGTATGTCCCATCTAAATGTTTTTGCCTGAGCTCCTTGGCCAAACCAAAATCTGCAGAGGAAGATGTATGTGAGAATGATGACAATAAGAATTGTGCCAAAACGGCCTGAGCGCGGCAAATACGTACCAAAAAGTTTCAAGGTTCCGTTTACATCAAAACCAATGTTGTCCGGTTTCAGGTCACGATAAACGATATTCTTCGAGTGCAAGTATATCATGGCGTCTACAAGTTCAGCAGCAGTTGACAGGCGCTCCATCAATGCCTGGCGACGCTTCTCCTTAAAGTCGTGAGACATGCGGGATATCACGTTACCATGGTCCGTCGTGTCATGCCACCGTTTAATCCTGGCCTCCAACGTTTCCGTCAACAGGTCCACAATAATGAAAAAGCCACACTCCTTTCCAGACGCAACATTTGTCTCTACACTGCCAGCCGTGACGCCGTAAAGCTTGACAATATTGGGGTGACTCAGAGTCGCCAAAAAATTGGCCTCTGTTGCCAAATCAGCAGCTCCCAATTCGAAAGAATGCTGATTCACCATGATCTTTCTCTTCAAATACTTGATTGCCAAATGCTGGCCCTTCTGTTCTCCAGCCTTATTGTTCTCATGACGATTCATCAGAACGACATGGTGTACAAGCGAAAAGCCACCTTCGCCCAACTTTTCTTGAATGATCAAATCATCTGCATCAATAAGATCGTACTTTGGTCGTTCGCGAAAGAGTTTGGAATCATCGGCATACAACTTCTCGGTGGCCCGACAGGCAGCTCGTCCCGCCGCACGAGCAGCACAAGGACAGACTCGACCATACGCGGCACAACTCGACACACACCTCTCCATTAATTGACATTTGCTGTCGCTGCCACTGCATTTGGCTTCTTCTTTTGCAGCGGAAATGGTAGTGGTAGTTGATGATGAATTGTTTTCCTCATCGCAAGCGGGGTTGTTACAAGAGTAAGGGTAGGAGATGACCATGATGCTCGGAAGACTGGTTGCTGATCTTGTAAAGCGTTGACAATTGATCGCTTTCGAGGAATTGAGGCGAACTTTCAATACTACTTTACGGTATTAAAGTATTCGTAGCTGCCTACCTTCAGACACGTGACAGAGAACAAGTTCTTGTGATATTTATAGTATTCAAGTTTGATTATTCTTTATCGTTGGGCTTCTTGGTAGAGTCCTACATAGGTGCAAGACCCACGAACAACACAGTACGAAAAAATCCCTGTGAACGGAAGGCAACAAGGGAACCCATTTGGTTTCATGCAGCTGCAGCTGAAACCGAGTTGAGGTTTTGACATCACGTACGAGTACCGGGCATCCGATTCATTTCCTATCACAACCTTCAAGTTCTTTTGTCACATCTGTTGCGAAACGGACGTCCGGAAACGCACCTGCGTTCCAATCATCCCTTTGACGTACGAGGGTAATGTACTACAAGAACGACGTACTCGGAGCTCAAAATGATTCTGGGAATGTTCTGATTGTACTCCGAAATAAGTCTTAATTGTTGTCTGCGGTACTGGTTTCTTGTTTCATACAAGTACACCATACGACGTACGACACATACTCCTACCGGTATTCGAGTTCGGGAATATGCACAATACGTATGCGTATGCTTCACCGAAGGTCTTTTATCCTTCGTCTATTTTTGACTTGCTTGCGTAAATCTGTCATCAAATCCTCACCTCTACCCAGAACATGTCGAAAAACCCGACACTTTTCGGTCAAGTATGTACCAGTACGCTCACATTGTTCAGTAGTATGCATATGCTGAGTACTGCTTGAACTTGTAGTGGTACCTGGTACCAGGTACAACTAGTGCTTGTGCTACTGTACCAGGTACAGCAAGTATCCAGACTCCAGACATCACGAATTCTATTGCGGATATAAAAAACGATACATTGGTTGGCTTCGAATATATATATTCGAAACACAGCAATAAGGAAACTGAGAGTCAAACTGGAATCAACAATCCACAGCGCCGATGGCTGATGCACGCTCGCCCTTTCTGATGGATTCACATTCTCTCCCGGCTCCCGACTGGGCGACTGCAGTCGAACGGTTACGACCTTCTCCCCTTGGCTCTGCTAGATGCAATCCTAAGCCATGACTTTCCCATCACATTCGTGACCTCGTGAAATGATGACAAATGCAATCCATCAAAACAATTCATTTTCCTCACAGCATGTCACCACAACGACTGAGACGAATACGTGAAATACATCGTGTTTCATGACAACTTCAGGAATGTTACATTACTGAAGCACTGGTCTCATCCTGCAACTTTGACATGTTCACAGAAAAATCGAATGGAGGAGGTTCCGACGTCATCGGGAGCGGCGAACCCCGCAACCAGCAACTACCGATGTTCGTTGTGTTGAAACCACAATTTACAGACCAATCCTCTGTATCAGTCAGATAACAGATCCGGATGTGATGTGATTAATTGTGGTGGTCGAATCGCTTGTAAACCGGATAATTAATTTAAAGTGAGACTATCTATCTCATCTTCTCCAATAATCTCATTCCGTTCAGCCGTGGACAATTCCGACCAGTTCACACGGGATCCGCTATTCATACGTGACCCTGCACGCATAACACTCGGAGACTGTTCGCTCCCGTGCGACATCCGTTTATAAGGTTTTGCCTTCTCCATGACCCAACCGTCCGATGCGACATGTACATTCGTCGTCGACCAGCTGGTCCCGTCAGCTAGATTCAACACACTCCTGCAATCCTCAAGCGCGTAGTCGACGTGATCAGGATTGACATTCATAATCTCATTGCGAAGCTTCGTGAACAATGCACCCTGCAACGGCTTGGTAAAGTAATCCGCAATCATTTCTCCAGTGGGGCAATACTTAACTGTAAGATCCCCAGAATCAATTCTGTCTTTAACGAAGAAGTAACGGATCTCGATATGTCGCGTTCTTTTACTGCTGGAGCCCTTCCCGTTTTCCGCGAGTAGAATAGTGCTCTTGTTGTCTTGATGCACAATGGACTCTTTTACTCCATAACCCTGGGCTTCGAGAAAATACCTAGTCCATAGTATCTGTGGCATAACGTCATATAGAGACACCAACTCGGTCGAACTTCTTGTGTTAATTTTGTGGCGAGTCGATGTCCCATAAATTGCTCCTTTTCCCAATGTCATCATGCCACCTGTGTGACCCTTCATATCGGGATGCACCGCGAACGATGAATCCACCCACCACTTGATGATGCTCATGCCATCAGCTTCTAATGTCAAAGGCATAAGCGCCGTCCCGCGCAGGTATTGCATGACTCGACGCAGTTTTTTATAGTCATCGACGTCAGCATCCTTCACTCGAGTGCACAGGAAAGCCGTTGGTGGTTGTACATCCGGTCGAGCTCGCTTACAGAGAAATAGCAGCTTGGCGGTATTGTGATGGAACAATTTTCCCAACTCTTTTGAAATTCGTGCCGCCGCTGGGTCGACATCGAACAGCTTCATGCTCGCTGGGTTCGGAGCGGTTCCGCCAAAGTCAGCTGGTAGTTCGTCCAACATCGTCTTGATATAATCAAACATCTTAAACATGACCTTGCCGTCGATGCTAAAGTCAATGGTCATCCCCAAGTATTCGTGTACCTTGCCACGTGTAATGGTCAATGGAGCCTCGTTTCCAAACTCGGACTTAAGCAACTCAATCACATCCGTCACGACCTTTGGGTCCACATGTGAGATCTTCAGATCATCGACATGCCAAAGGATGGTGCATTGGTTACCGTCGATTGTTTTGTTCGCAACGCAGCTGTCGTATGGGTTTAGTTTGAACCCCATTGAATCAGTTGTTTACTCAACCTCTTCCAGAACAACAGTGCTGCCTTCAGCGTTCCATAGAGTGCTTTTGTCAGCTGTACGTATAGAACCTCTTTCCGTTTTCCATTTGAACGTACTCGATATAATTTGGGATCGCATTTCACAAGTAGCTCGGCCATTTTGCCCTCAAGTTTCATGTGAACTGTGTCCTCCATGTCAGCTTGCATGAACGCTCCAGGCAAATCAACAGTTGCGACATCACGACGCTCCTTTGCATCAATTACACAAGACAACATGACCGACTCGATTGAAACTGTTGGAGAACTTGCTTCTTCTTTGGTTGTGAACGCTCGTTGCTTCCGTCCGTCCGCACATCCGCGGGCTTTGATGATACCATTTCTCTTTTCCTTCAGGAACATGAGATATTGTAACGCGTCACGTCGCTCCTTACAGTTAAGGTTTTTTGTTGGTTTCAGAACCTTTCGGACGTGGAGCTGGTCTAGCTCCTTCATGACCGCGTCAACTCCTTTGTCGCCGAACAATCTCAGCCCTTTTTTTACACTATGTTGTGTCATGGCTGTCGACTCCAGGATCGTGTGAATGTGACCATAGTCGCGGGGCTTGCGGGGACGTAAGTTGTATTCACTGTTGCGTGGTCCATATGCTTCATCCATTTGTTCCTCAATTGTATGTTCGACAAGTTCGATTTCGACAGGTTCGACAGGTTCGACAGGTTCGATTGGACCGATTTCGGCAGGCTCGACTGGCTCAAAAGTTTCGGGGGGCCCGGTGTTTTCAAGAGCGGCGATGTGGTCGTTTTGATCGTCATTATCATCGTCATCAGCATTTTCAAGAGCGGCGATGTGGTCGTTTTGATCGTCATTATCATCGTCATCAGCATCGTCAGCATTATCGTCATCATGGACTTCCTCGTCGTCGCTTCCTTCATCATCCACTCCTGCAATCTCAACGTTGTCATCTTCGTTGGGATTGTATTCATCGTCGTCATCATTATCGTTGTCGTCGTCATAAATGTCGTCGTCTTGGAGATCGTCGTCATCGAAAGGCACTCCTGCCCGGTTTGCAAATTCAATCAGCGGGGCACCGGGGGCTTGATTGGATAATTCGTGTACGCGATCGATGACTTCGGCGGGCATAGGGAGCGATGTCCAATGGTTGCGGTTGAGTCGCCGTCCGGTGGCGAGGCTGTAGAAATAATGTCCTCCTTGGGCGTTTCCTGTAGGACGAAGAGCAAGAGCGCCGACAGTTCGTGATTGCATGCTGTTGTCGTGTGGTTCGTGCGTCTGCACATATTCGCCAAACTCGACCTTGCAGTGGTTGGCATAATTAACCGTCGTTCCGACGACAATGGCTCGAGGGCTCATCGTGTCAGAGATGCCACCGGCAGCGGGAAAACTGTTGAGCCAGAAGCCGCAATAATAAACCAATTCGATAATCACACGTGCGGGCACCTTGTCGAACGGTAACGTGTTGATAACACTGCGTGCGCGTTCTTTGATGACACGAATGTGACGTTCGATCTCGGGGACGTGTTCCTCAGCTGCGACGACGTTGAGCGTGATCCCAAGTGCAGACAGTTCGCCACGATAACCGCCAGTGTCGAATTCGCCATCCATTAGTATGCTCGTGATTTTGAAACCGCGTTTCATGTACTGTTGGTATACTCGTTTTGTCGCTTCGAAGATAGTTTCGATTTTTCGATTCGTGAGGAGCTCCGAAGTGCCGAATTTGATATGTCGTGAAATCGTTACGAAGAATGGCAACTTGTTAACAAACATAATATCGCCGGCCAGCACTACATTTCGGTACCGCGAGAAACCAACCCTGGGATATTGGCATGGTCAATTTTGACAGGATCCGGACGCTTGTGTACGGTTTTCCCCTTCAATGACCCGAGATCGGGCCCAAAGATACGTTCTGCGGCGATAATGTCGTCTCGAGTCACAGGACAATTAGGGAGTTGGTTTTTCTCAACGATGGAGATGAATGTCCTTGTACTTGGACGTCCGATAATCTTTTGTATCGAGCGCGCCAGCTTAGCCTTCGAGTAATCCCGTTCCGAGTACTTAGTAGCGTTATCAGCTACTGTGTTGACAAGGCTCACCCCCGTGGTGTCCTCCTGAGTGTCCAAATAGTAAAGCCCCTTGTCGGACTGGGTGAAAATGCGAACGCCACCATCCGATTTATGAAGGTGAAAGGCATTTCCGTCCGAACTGTCGAAAGTCACACGGTACCCACGTTCCTTGACACGTGAAAGAGATAGGATGTTTGCAATACCTTTAGGATTATACCAAACTGTCCCGTAGCCTTGTAGCTCGCCGATCAATTTTGTACTGGTGATACCTGCATTGCAGTGAATATCCATCGTGCTCTCGTGCTCACGAATGTTGGACAGCAACTCCCGGTTGCAGAAGACATCAACTGTCGACTGGTTGTCGAGCAATATCCAAGTGCGTGGCAACCGTCCATCTCTTCCGATTTGCATGGTGACTGCGGTTTCGTTCATGGTGACGTCATGATTAATGAACTGGAACTCAGAGTAGTCCGGCTGATCGTCAAGAAAGTCCGCGTCGTAAACTCCATCGGTGAGTAGCGTGGTTCCGGTATGCTTTTTTGGCTTCGCCTCTGCTCCCTCAATGTACCGTTCATTGTCGCATTCACTTGCGTAATGGCCCTTTTTCTTGCAGCGACGGCATTCGACCTCGCTTTTGGCTGGTTTCTCTTTCTTTTTTCCTTCAGCGTTGACAAAGGCGACCTCGCCTCCACTGATTCCCTTAAGTCCATTCTGCTCGCCTGATTTGGTGAAGTAAACCAGACGATTGTACGCGTCGGTTAAGGTCTTGGGATAGTTGTCGTGACCTGCGACGAATTCGTTTTCAAGATTATCCAACAATCTTCCGTAACGCGTGCGATCAGCTCCCATGAGCAACGTGATGGCCATGAAGCGTTCAACGACTTCTTCGTCGATTGCCTTCTTTTCATCGGAAGTCATTGTCGACATGTCCCTGTCTCCATTCAGGATCTTACGCATCCCGGAATCTAATCCGATGTCAGCGCCAATTGCCTTCAACACATTCATTGTATTTCGGAATTTCTCGTAGTATGCCTGGGTTGTGACAGTTCGTCCCTGAACTTGGTTTAGGAACCTTTTCTTCGCTTCAAGCAAAGACAAAGGGTGATACTTCTGACCTTCGAACGAGAATGCGATGTTCTTGATTGCTGTCAACAACCCGACTCCGTTCTTCGTCTTCATCGTAACATCAAAACCTTCACTCGATCTGACCTTCTGTTGCATGATATCCGTGCACTGACCCCAAACGAGAGAATATAACGTTTTGTTATTTTCCTCGATGTAGGTGGTCCTCTTCACGTATTCATCAATCTTCTTCTCCCAAATCCTCTTCAAGGTTGGGTTTTCGACATCGGCACATGGCGGTGGGACTTCAATGATCTGCTCCTCCAGGGTCTCGACTGCAGTGGATGTATCGGCTCCATACTTGTATTTTGCTCCAACGTAGATTGCAATCGCCTTGGTGGTTTCGACGAAGATGTCCGACTGTTTCACGTCGGCACAATCGAATATGTGACCCTTGAGGTCTTCGCAGCTTCCGTCGAACTTGACGCTTGAAGCATGCCTGTATGGACCTTTGGAAAAGTTGACTTGCCCTTCTTGGCGTCACCAGCTCCTTCCTTGCTATCCTTTTTATTAGATGAACCGTCTCCGGCTTCCACTTTACTCGTGGGGGTCGTCATGGCACTACACGACGTGCCTTTAAATTAATTATGTTGAAACCACAATTTACAGACCAATCCTCTGTATCAGTCAGATAACAGATCCGGATGTGATGTGATTAATTGTGGTGGTCGAATCGCTTGTAAACCGGATAATTAATTTAAAGTGAGACTATCTATCTCATCTTCTCCAATAATCTCATTCCGTTCAGCCGTGGACAATTCCGACCAGTTCACACGGGATCCGCTATTCATACGTGACCCTGCACGCATAACACTCGGAGACTGTTCGCTCCCGTGCGACATCCGTTTATAAGGTTTTGCCTTCTCCATGACCCAACCGTCCGATGCGACATGTACATTCGTCGTCGACCAGCTGGTCCCGTCAGCTAGATTCAACACGTTGCAACAGATCTGTGGATGTGGATACGTTTTCCGACCATGCTACACACACTTTTTTTGATTGGCTGGTGCCTACTTGCTATAATGACAACATCCTTCATCCCGAAGCAATCTCGAATGCTTGATCGTACATTACTACGAAATTGGATACCGACGACGACGCATTCCAGTTCAAGCAGGAACATGATAACGCAGGTATTCAGTTGCCGCCAGGCATGGCATACACGCGTTCTCTACGACAGCAGTGATGCAATCAAGTTGTTGAAAGTATGATAGCGATAGCTGACAAGCGCCGATTTCTCAGCTGCCTCGGTGTAAAATGGATCATTTTAAGTAGTCAGCCTGTGTCACGGTTTCAGGTTAGTAGCGATGCGTGCCACAGATTCTATTTAGTCTTGAGCGTCCATGTGTTACCTAGATGGTGTGAATACAAAACAAGAGCACCACAGTGTGAGTTGTAGTCAACACTTAAATCCATTAGCAAACTCCACAACGCGTACAAGATACGGGACGACTACGACAATAACAACAACGTACCATCAGGCCAACGAATGCCATTCCCAACAAACTCGCCACGGAGATCCTTGGGACCGCCCTTGGGGGTAAAGTCAACCAAAATGGCATTGGTTCCTTCGATTTTGCCAGTAAGGGTCCATTTAGTGCCGGAACCATCTGGAGGACAACCAGGATTGCCATCAGTTCCCTGCAGAGATGCTTTGCTGCCGTCGACGGAGATGATGCGCTGACAATTAGGATGGAAGGGATCTATCAAGTTATCATGAGATTGTTTTGAGTGTACAGAGCAAGAGGACATGTGAGTTCATTTTACAATAATGAAGTGATCGGCGACATGCGCCACTGTGTTAGGGGAAGGGATAAGGTCCCACGACACACTTCTTGTTGCATTGCGCTGTTCACAACCGGATTACATACCTGCGTATGATCCTGACATGTCGGCAGCGTTGGCAACCATGAGTGGTGCCATTGACAACGTGGTGGCAGCACCCAAGGCAATTGCTTGGTTATATATCTGCTGAACTGCACCACTCCAAGCAGAAGCGATCAGGGGGAGAAGCAAGAAAAGAACGAGACTGCCTGTCGTGGACTTCATTCTTTCGGTTTTCGATTTTTGTGCTTGTGAGAGGCACTGGGGTCACGTCGTTCGTCATCCGAGCATTCGAGCCTATGCATACATGCTTTCGATGTTGCGAACTCAGAATCTTACCGTCAGCAGAGTTTGATGTGCGATTCAGTTTTCGGTTTTCGGGATCAGCCAGATGCAGGATCTCGATTTTGTATGTGTAAAATGCTGTACTACAGTATTCGTAGTCAGTACGGTTCAAACTGTACTGGTACTATGTTAAGTCCACAACGCACGGGAGGTCCGGTAAAATGACGTTTCTTCTCGTAGCTTCTACATGCAATTAATACCAAGCGGAGGTGCGTGGCCGGACCTTCCTCTGTACGCTTGCATTACTTGTACCTGGTACCTCGTACATGGATGGGTGGGGAGTGGGGAGCACCATACACCATACCACGTCATATGACCCGGATTCCGCAGTCTACAGTACCAGGTACTCCTGTACCTCGTACAGTAGAGTAATCAGTACTCATTACTCAAGGACTTTGTATGCATACCGGTACCTTCGGTACATAGTACATCAGTGTACACTGTACACACAAGACAAACGAGTATGAATATAACTAAAAATAAGGCACAGTCCTGGAATAATCCAACTGCAATTAATAATTACAGTACTCTCAACTTCATAGTTCATATTCCAATCTCGTGGCCTTGCGGCTCTCCTGTCGAGTAGTGGTAGTACTACCGGTAGTACTCGAGTACTTATTATTGCAGTACAATACACTTGCCTGTCTAACGGCAGACGCACTGGAAAACGTGACTTCCGCCAACCATTTACGCTTTTCTATGAAGTCGAAAGTCACCGAGTAAAAAAAATTGATCGACAACACATCATAATGCTACCGGTAGACCCGACAGAGTTTGGTTAATCACCACTAGCTTCGAGTCTCTAATCTACGGTAGGATCAATTAAACGAACACACGCAAACATCCTTACGATAGCTTCCTAGAAATGATCTCTTGCATTGAGTGGGTCCCGAAGGGAGTGGCAAATCCGACTCCCAAGAAATATGAAATGAGTGCAGTAGAGCTGGAGTTGCTCGAGAATCAAGCCAAACTCAAGCGGCTCTTGAAGATCACGATGTAGACGATGACTCAAATAGCGACGACGACAATGACGATGATGTGCCACAAAGTCGACCATTCAGCTTCCCAAGATTGATCCCAGCACATTACCTGCAGATCTTCGAATGGACGAATACACCGATGACGATGACGATGACGATGACGACGAATACGCGACGGCGAATGACGCGGCTCGTGCCGGTTCCAGGATTGGTCGAATGCTCGTTGGAAACGACGATGATTCGGAAATGAATGATGCCGACCAACAAGATTCAGAGGACGATGCTGAAGAGTTTCACGACCAAGATGTGCACAACCCCGACGGTCCAGTTGACAAGGATTCGGATGAAGATTCCGATGATGATGACGACGACGACGATGCTCTCGAAGACATTCCTGATACCCGGGAGTTTATGCCAGTGGACATTCAGGGCCTCCAAGCTATGGGTATATCTCACGCTGGTGCGTCGGCACTACTGAATCCCAACTACGATCTTGATGATGATGACGACGACGACGATGACAGCGATGCTGATGATCACAACCTAACACCTGACGACGCGATTGTGGTCATCGCCAAAACGGAAGATGACTTTGCATCGCTGGAAGTTCATGTCTACGAAGAACGAACTGGAAATCTATTTGTGCATCATGATATACCGCTTCCATCCTTTCCACTCTGTTTGGCTCATGGTGACATTAATCACGATGGTGGCGCTGGCAACTACATCGCAGTTGGAACATTTTTACCTGGCATTGAAATTTGGAATCTCGATGTGTTGCAAGTCCTGGAACCGACTTGCATTTTGGGCGGAGAAGACACGTCGGCGGCAGATGAGCTCATGAAGATCAACATGACACGCGCAGCGACGGGAAAGAAGTTAAAGAAGAAGGTGCAGCAACAGAAAGAAAAAGGCGGCAGAGATGGGATGCGTCCAGGTAGCCATAGTGATGCTGTCATGGCCTTGTCCTGGAGCAAGATCCATCGTCAAGTCATCGCGAGTGGATCTGCTGACAAGACTGTTAAGATTTGGGATGTCACCAAAGCAATGGCGGATGACGGGAACGTTGCTACGTTTACGCACCACAAGGACAAGGTGCAATCCGTGGTATGGCACCCTTCTGAAGGGACGCTTTTGGCCACTGGGTCTTACGATCGAACACTTGCGTTGCTGGATGTGCGCAGCAGCGGTAGTAGTTCGCAAAATGTCAAGCGAGTCAAGATATCTGCTGATTGCGAGTCGTTGTCGTGGGACCCACACCATTCTCAATACCTTACCTGCGCCACCGAAGATGGTGTGCTGTCAACTTGGGATGTTCGCTGTTTTGAGAAGCCAGTTTGGTCTTTCGTGGTTGCTGAATACGGAGGAGTCAGCGATTTGTCCTACAATCCCAAGGTCCCGGGTATGTTGGCCACGTGTTCCACCAATAAAACAGTGACCTTATGGGACACCTACAACAAAGATCAGCAACCATCACTTGCTCCCCCGTTGTGTTGTGGGAACAAGTCAATGGAAGTTGGGAAGTTGTACACGCTAGGTTCTATCCGTCATCTCCGTGGCTTCTCGCCTGCGGTGGCAGTGGAAATGAATTGGCTCTGTGGGATATGAATTCGGAGGATTCGGTACAACGGCGATTTGGAGACCGTGTGGGTAAGGCAGGCATCATTGCGACGACGGCTCAGGACGAGAGAACAAAGAACTGGACTTCGAAGCCGTGATGGCAATACAAGAAAGCAAGCCGGATGGGATCGAGACAATGCCGAAGGGCAACAAAAGAAGGCAAGAAGAAGCCTGCGCATAAGAAACGAAAATAGAAAGCATCTGATATTCCAAGTCCTGTTAAACAACCTGCATCGATTTTGTCCTTGGGTTTCTTTTGTTTCAAACTTCCTATGGGAATTGTCCTTCCAATCGCGTCGAAGATTGACGTGCTTTAAGCAAAACTGCTTTTCTCCTACACCCAACAATCCAGTTTAATGCATCGGTTTGAGGTTCAAGTTATATGTATGATACCATCTACGTTCAAAAACCCCTCCCTACTCATTAGTAGTAACTAAAAGTAGCTCCAATGCATGTTCATACTAGACCTCGGCGCTCGGAGTAGTCTTCAGGGTAGAGTGCTGGTTAGGAGTCGGAGAGAAGAAAGCAGTATGCATGTTACCGATGAACGCTAGGATAGGCGAGCCTGCGAGTTGCACAAACAAGTTACGCGACATGAACAGGCCCTCCGCCCTGCGAGATTCATCGGCGAGTCGGCGAGCCCTGACTGCGGGACTCATAAAATGAGACCTACTGTACTAAAATACTCCAGTACTCTGGGGCGTTTTGTACTGTACTCCTTGTACATGCTGAGACATGCGTGTATGTCTAATGTGTATTGCTCGGAGTACAAGTACCTGCTGGTACTTGTACAGCTGTACTGTGTACTTATGCATATTACCAGGCTACCGGTAGTATAGTACCTATGTACTATGTATTTCATACTATGAATTACCATGAGTCTATCATAGGACTTCAGTACTTGTACCAGGTACTCGTACCTGGTACATTATCATTTTGTCAATCATGCACGTCAATGTATCGTGCACATCTCGCGATGCGTGTGTCTTGATGCAGGATTAAAGAATTCATTCCATGTGCCTTCTAATAAAGATGCGTTTGTGATTGAGATTTACATGGATACACAAACTTTTTACAAGCAGTCATTTAGGGAGTTTTTCCTGGAAATTAACCGCTTACCCGTCTCTCGCTAAATCATTCACCGCAACGTCCGTTTCAACGCCGCCTGCGACTAATTTCCCACTTCCAGACACTTTAATTCTTGGAAGTAGATTTGCAGATACACGAACGACCTGGGCCTTAAAGGAAACGCTGGATTGTTATGTGTAGAAAAGATATGTGACCGTGATTACGTAACCGAGGTGCGTTTCCGGATGTCCCGGCGTTGAGACATGAACGTTATCATCGCAAACGAACAACATATAAAGTATGCATCATATTTATATGGGTTTGCATCCAAATGATGTCCCGGGTTCGACAATTTTGTCGATGTACTGTGTCTACGGGTGCGGCACGCAAAATTGTCATCGGCTTTTCCATCTCATCACAAGTCGTGATTTTGACACAGAACGGACAGGTGTGGCTCGACGAAAGGGCTATGCTTCGTAACGAAAACCACAACACAAACTTAGGCCGCTAATCGGGACACAAGCTCTCTGAATACGATCAAGCTTTGATTGGTCATTTGCTTTATTTATAATCTATGGATCTCATTAATGAGGAACGCAAAAAATGAGTCTCACACAGATGCCACCGCTCTTGAATCTCCGCATGAAATCAAACCGGGCAACTCCTCCATCGGAACGATTCGAAGGCTTCGACGATGACATGGCCGACCGCGTCAGAATAATGATGGTACAGGACGAATCGCCGACCTACAAGTGCCGTGACTATATGCTGAGGCGGAAGATGAAACAAACCGAAGCCACAGAATCGGGCGATGACGCAAGCGAGAATGTGTACCTGAGCGAGATTGACACCATCTGTCGGGAGAAGATGTGTGAATGGGCGTATCGCGTGGTTGATCACTTCCAGGCGAGTCGCGAGATTGTGGCGATTGCCTTCCGATATTTGGATCTCTTTGTCGACAGATGCTCCTGCGACCGATCAGGATCAAGCTCGCTGCGATGACCTCGATCTACATGGCCACCAAAATCTTCAACACGAGAGAAATCTCGATGCGATCTTTGGCAGAACTTAGTCGAGGGAGTTCAATGTTGCACACATTTCCGAGATGGAAGGCATTATCCTTCACTCTCTCGAATGGAGAATGCATCCTCCGACAGCACAATGTTTTATTAACCATCTTCACGCTCTGTTGCCGCTACCAAAGGGATCAATTACTCGAGCTATCTACCAACGCTCGACATTCTTCGCTGAACTATCGCTGTTCGACTACTGCTTCGTTTCCCAATCAAAATCTGCTGTAGCCATCGCAGCTTTGATGAACGCCATGGAAGGAATGGAGGGGACTGTTTCCATGAAAGACCTTGAAGAGTTCTACCAAGCCATCGACGCAGTTGCAGGCCATGGCCACTCGCAGGAAACGATTGAATCCATTCGAAACAGGTTGTGGTACGTCTACAGCCAATCTGCCCAATACTTGGAAGACGATTTGATTCCAGGTCCGCAAAAAATTCCATCCGAAGCCATCTTTCCAAGCCAACCTGCCGAAAAAGGAGACGTATTGGGAGGGGATTCATCCCCCGTTTGTGTTTCTACTATCTCTGTTCCTTGACAGAGACCTATGCTACTGAAGTCCTTGCGTATTTTATCAGTTCATATTAGCATTGTCTATTTGCTCCTTCTTCATTAGCATTGCCCCAAGCAAGGTGTCATATACCTCCGAATGCAATCTCGGAACTCTTGAATTCCTTTTCGAATAATGCTTTACTGAGTATGACCCTTCGATGACATTTTAGTAGCTGCGAAATTCCTGGTAATCATAGGCATCGAAATTTACGCCGGTTGCAAGATGCGCTTTATAAATCTTTGGCGATGGCGGTAAAGTAACCCGAGTCCGTTAGATTTGAGGTGCGCAGAACAGTTCCCTGGATTGCATCGGTCATGACCATGACTGGCATCAATTGCACTCTATGGATCTTTGGCGACATGGCTATTGATTTCATTCCGAACAGGTTGAGGTGCGCAAAGCTGAACCCTCGATTGTAGTTGGCAATGAACATGACTGCCAGGTTCCCGGTGCGCTCTAAGAATCTTTGGCGATTGTGGGCAAGTGACCCCATTCCGATTGACTTGCGTGCGCAGCGCAGAACATGGATTGAATTGAATACGACTTTTCGCGCACCTATGCTTGCACCCGCAACCGAGAGTCAATTTTTTTCAGGAAGTCATTTAAGTGTGCATGAGATGCGTACAATGCTCATGTGTTCATGTGTCATTCCAAAGAAAGGTATTCGGCAACCGGGACTTGTAGGTATTTTTGTCGGATTGGATCCGACAATCAAAAAAAGATTGTAAGGGAGAGTCATTTGTATCGTGTTTGCATCCTGGCTCGCATGACTCGTTTCCTCGTTAAAATGTACGTGTCAAAAACGATTGGCGAGCATTTCGATGTCGCAGGCGCCGGTATTTCGAGGGAATAACCAATGATGCCGTAAATCATTATGTACGCTGGATAAATCTAGTCGTCACAGAGTGAGAAGTTAGAACAGAACTTCATTAGTACCAGTACCAGTACTAGTACAAAGCTAGCTACTACTGGGAGGCCGTGTATGTCCCCTAATCGAGCCGATCGAGCTTTTCTAAAAAAATCGACTCCATAAATTATACCGGTAGTGCAAATTAGGTTACACATCAACTTTACCTACAAATCTCAGACAGCTCCATTGAGGTCAGAAAAACCGTACAGTGTACCAGTAGTAAGTAGAACTCAGTACTCCCGTACACTACTGCAGGCGATGGCTGGCTCGATTAGGGGACATACACGGGCTCCCGTTTGAGAATTATTTAAAAGTACCGGCAGTACTACAGTACTTAATAGTTAATAGCGTAGTACGGAGTACATTGTACTACCGGTAGAGTACCTCCGTACAGTGATTCGGAGGATGGCGAGTACTGGAAGGTCCCCCCACCCACCTCTGCTTGGCATTAATCGCATGTAGAAGCTAGGCGAAGAAACGTCATTTTACCGGACCTCCCTGCAGTACACATGTACACATACATACTCCACTATTTCATACTAGTGGGTACCTCCCAATTGGTCGGACTTTTGGAATACGTGTACGGTATGGGTTGTGCACGGTTGTGTGTACTGTTTGTACAGTTCAGTACTATACGCAAGTAGTGCAGTACCCCAGAGTGGTCATACTCCGTAACAGACGCACGCACTGACGCAACTACGTATATGCAAATCTTACCGACATCGCTTACGGAGTACTCCAGTATGCATGTATGACATATATCATACTCCGAGTATGAGACAGTATTCATTTGATCCAGTACCCCAGAGTGGTCATACTCCGTAACAGACGGACGCACGCACGCACACACGCACACAATTAATTTATAATATAGTAGGATATCTATTCTTCTGGTGTACCGGGCTTTCAAATCAACAATCAAGTGATACAAAATCTGAACTATTGTCTAAATACATTCCTCTCTTCTCTCCCCATGTTGCTTCAGCTTCCTCTGATGTGCTTGGGAACAAGTAGTTTCCCAAAACATCCTTGTCATCATTGTCAAGCGGAGGTTCCGTTTCTTCCGCCAGTACCCTAGCTTCCACAGTAGGCATGTGTAGGGACCTTGAACTGCAGTTTGTAGCTCTCCTTCCTTTAAGAGCATCCCGGTGGCAAGGTCAGGTTTCTCAAACAACTCATTCTCAATGATGCTGGTGTTTTCACTGATATAAAAGGCAAAGTCAGTGTAATCTTCCAATGAGGTCATCCAAGTTGCTTATCAACCTAGTACTGAATGTAATACCACCAGGCCTCTGCAGCACAATTTTAACACTGTCCAATTTCTTCATTGTACAGAATGCTCTGGACAAGTGGTCAACTTCTATGTGATTTCGTAAGCAATGATAAAAATGTCAACCATCCTGCTGAAAGTTGTTGGTTATTTCTCAGTGGCTCAATTTGAGTACCAGCTTCTGGATTACCCGGTATTACCGTAGCTAGTAATCGTAGTGCCAACTGAGTACTGTAGTACTCGGTACTCGTAGTACCTGGTACTGGAGGAATGTATGATATGGTGCGTGGGGCTCTTACTGCAGTACTACAGTACTGTAGTATTGCATGTTGTACTGTGCTAGTGATACGTGTAGTGTGTAACGTACTCGAAGTGCAAGTACTGTACCTTTTTCTAGAGGACTGTAGTACCAGGTACATGCACCAGGTATGACCTGTATTTTTGAACTTGGGTACCAGGTACTGGTACATGATACTTGTACGATACCTGGTATGCATGCATGGAACATGGAATGGAGAGGAAACCAAGCATAATGCATTCGGTGTTGAAACAAAAGCGTGTCGCCAAACCTACATCAGGATTCCATTTTCTCAGCATCCACAACCCACAACCCACAACCTCACGAACACACGTGACACACACGGCCGTGATCAGCACAGCGGCACCGTTTACGGTACCTTGCACTCTCGGTTGCCTTGGACACGGCTCTACTCGTCATCACTCCTCAGATCCTATCTCTTGTAGAGTCGGAACCAACTACCAACTACAAGTATTGTACCAGCTAGTCGTTGAGAAGAAGGATTGCCTATAGAAGACACAGCATGCTCTCAACAACAATCACATACGTGCATTCCATTCGTCGTTCCGCTGTTGCCAGAGGCCACCGTCTATTTTCGGACGCTCCTCCTCCATTTCGTCCACGCCGACGACCAAGCGAAAACTACCGTCCCGTCCAAATCCGACGGCCCAAAATCCCGGGTCCTCGGGATCCGCTCACGTACGATCCGATCGGTCGCGAAGAAGTGATACTCGGAGTATGCTGCTGCCCGCGATCCGTTGGAACGGGACTTTGGACCGTTGGTGGCTGACATGTTGCGAGATCGGCAGCGGGCCAAACGGCTGGGTGGAAGGGACATCACTGTGGAGGAATACTTGCAAATGGCGGATTACATGACTTCGGAACCGGGCTCATTGGAAGAGAAACAGGGCGAGCGACGGGCTCTGGCGTTGGATTTGTGGGATGACGAGGATCGCGAGACGTTTATGGACTCGTTGGATCAATTGGTGGAGGCCGCCAGAGTTGCGGACCTGGGTCTCGGTGATGATGAGGATGACGACGAGGACGATGACAAACGAAAGGATAATGACGACGATGATGAGGACGACGACGACGACGAGGAGGAGGAGCATGACGGTGGCAAGGTGGAGGACAAATCAAAGAACAAGAAGGCAAGCGAGAAGACGACGATGACGACGACGATGACGATGACGAGGATGTCAACATTGACGCCGACGGAGAAGCGATTGACCCAGGCCGTATGGTACACGGTGACTGGTGCGTAGTGTGTACGGGATCCGATTTTGATCACGCCCCTTTTCTTCCACTCTCCTTCGTGTCGTATCACAGGGGCGAGATGATTATCCGAATGGACCGCGTCCAGAAGGTTCAAAGGAGAGCACTATGGTTCGGTATAGAGCTCTCATTGTGGGAGGGAATACAAATGGCTGCGCCGGCTTTGGCATCGCCAAGGGTAATTCTCCTCCCGAGGCGCTGGTCCTGGCCAGTCGCAAGTGCAAGCGTAATATTTTCTTTGTCGATCGTTACAAGGGAACCGGTCTCACCACCGACTTGGCGGGCCGTCACAACTCCTGCAAAGTCATTCTTCGTGCGGTAGACCCTCACTTTGGACTTCACGGCCATCCTCTCGTGTCAGACATTTTGTTGTATTTTGGTATTTCGGATTGCACTGCCAAGACATTCGGTAACCGCAATCAATACAATGTTGTTCGGGCGACGTTCAAAGCACTCATGACCCATGAGTCTATGGAACAAATCGCTTTGAAACGAGGACGGCGCCTGATGAATCTCGAGAGAGTGAAGAGGCTTCAAATCTAGGTCCATCTTCTTCATCTTAGCTATTAGAATGAAACGAAGATACGACGTCCACCTCCAACAGATCGAATACATTTGTACAGCCTTCAAGTGCATATTATACTCTTAGGTATTGAGATGAAGTGGAATGGTCGCTCGCTCGTCGACGTGCTGGTTCGTCTGCAAACTTACCCCGGCGTGGACGGAACGCCTTCAGGACCTTTCAATCAATCGTATTGGCCGACGCCACCTACGGGTTCGATCATTGTTTCACGTCAGCGACGAGCTACATTGATCCACACATTTGCTGCCAAAAGCAGTGGAAAAAATTCCACGAGTATATTCGTAGTGATGCCTCCTGTCATGACTCAACGATTATTTGATCATGATAGCCCTAAATTGCAAGTCACCCAGCAACAAGCGCTTCGCCAGCGTTTACGGCGACGATGAGCTTTTTGAGCGTCAGACTTTTGACGACAGTCACTCTTGGTTTCATGATTCGTCGTAGGCTGACAATAAGAGGAGTTATGCATTCCAACGGAGCCGTACCGGCAATATCTAGTGCCAACAGCGTGACATCTGAGAGACCTTGTCTTTTGCGTTCCGCCAGGACTGCCACGAGTGGTGCTAGCGACGCCTCGCAGTCACCGTCCCTAACCTGAGCCACAACGAACTGTACCACCACACGTTGAGGAGTGTCGTCATGAGCTCCATTTACCTCCTCCTCTTCCCAACTCGTCCAAAATCCTTCTCGCCTCGCATTCGCCACAGCCCCCGCCACTTCTCCCGCTGACGAATCGACACCAACAACCCGAGCCGCAGTACGGGCCAACTGCAGACAGGTCACTCCTGCGGCAGACCCAACCTCCACGCACACATCATCCGATCGTACCACAGCCGCCAGGGCCCTCCGATACTCCAACGTGGTGCCTCGAACTATCACGGGACATGCAGACCCCTCCCATCCCATGCCAATCTTGGATTCGCGATTGGAGGGAGGTGATGTACACGAACCCCACATGATTTTGAAGTAATGATGTGCCAACCAACGAACACTACGAGTACTCGCAGCTCGCAGCTCTTTTGCGAAATTTGAATTAGGGGGCTTTTGATGGGGCTGTCCGAGTCCGCTGTGTACAGTGTACAGTACCTGGTACCAGTTAGTGCCTTTCGTCACAGTCAGGTCGGGGTACGAGTACTCGAGTATGACGCATCAGCAGCAACCATGTACGGAGTATTCATACAAGTACTGCAGAGGCCAGTACTTGTACTGTACTTTCGAATCTGCAGTCTGCAGATGTTCGATGCTCATTCCACAAAATTGATATGTGGACATGGATGCACACAAAGATGCATACATCAATCGGTAGACTATAGACAGACACCTTCCAAAACTCCACAATATCGTGACGGTCCATGAATCCACCTTCTTGTATCGCCCTATTACTCCTCCAACTGGCTCTGGCACTGACCTTGGTTTCTCAAACTTCTGCCTGGGTGCCTCTGCCCTACTTCCATATGTCATATAAATCATCATCATCATCGTTATGCTCGTCCCGAGGCGCAGACGAAAACGACGATGTTGCACATGCACATCGAATCATGTGGAAACAACACTCTCGCAAACGCCAATCGATGCAATATAGAATAATTGCAGCAGAGGGCTGTGAGGCCATGGCCAAGTCCATGGAATCGGTATGTAGCAGCATTTTATTCATTGTTCATGCAGACACGTCTATCATTGATGCCAACAGCCATGACACACCTTACTCACCATGATAGCCATGTCCCGCAATGTCACCCATGCTTGCATCAAATCAAAAACCTGCAACAATTAGGAACATCCCGATCGATTCACATACCATCCAACCAAATGGGGAAAGTTCCCAGATGGTACCGACAACATTGAAGTTGGTGGTTTCTTGCCCTTCAATCTCCTTTCTGGCGAACACGTGCTCTTCTTGGCATCCTTCCACAACAACGATGTGACGCTCAGTCAATTTCAAGTCATTATTTGCCTTCTCCAATCCTTTATTGAATCCCTCACCATCGTTTTGCCCTATTATCCCGTCGGGACTATGGAACGTGTCACCAAGGAAGGAACGGTTGCCACAGCGGCCACCTACGCACACATGTTTTCGTCCTTGCCCAGCTGTGGACGGCCCACGCGATTGATGGTCTACGATTTGCACACGTTGCAAAATAGGTTTTATTTGGTACGTTTTCAAATTGTTATTTGCAACGCATTCATTCACTATTGTACTTGCAGTGTACTCCGAGTAATGTATGAGCACATACTACATACCTGGTACTTACAAAAGCATCTCCTGATTCTCGTCTTCTCTCAACGTTCTAGCACGGCAACGCCGTCGCCTCCCTCCAAACGGCCATTCCCCTCCTCAAGGAACGAATTCGAAATTCGTCCATTGATTGCGTTGCCTTCCCCGACGACGGCGCCGCCAAGCGCTTTTCGGCGCTATTCATGAGCGACATGGAAATTGTCGTTTGCGGGAAAACTCGCGGATTGGGCGATGAACGGTCCGTCGTTATTCAACACGGCGACGCGCGGGGAAAGAACATTGTGATTGTTGATGATTTAGTACAAACGGGAGGGACTCTGTATGAATGTGGTCAGACGTTGTTGGAAGCGGGAGCCCTCAGTGTCAATGCCTATGTGAGTCATGCGGTCTTTCCAAAAGAAAGTTGGAAGCGATTCAATGTAGGAGGTGATCGAGCCTGCTTTGACAAGTTTTGGGTTACCAACTCGATCCCGCCCGTGGCAAACAGCTTGCCGGTGCAGGATGGTATCTTTGAGATTTTGGATCTCAGGGCCATTATCATTGACGATTTGGATCATTTTTCCAGTGCGTAACGTTGATACACTTTCGACAATTAATGAGGGTGTAACGAAACGCGCACGTCACGCCGATTTTCCTTTCTTGCTTTTCTTCGGCTTTGTGACAGTAGTTGTTTCAACCTTTTCCTTCTTCTTCTTCTTCGATTCCTTCTTGACTTTCTTGTACTTCTTTGCTGATTTCTCCTCCACATTCTTCTCACTTTTGGAGTCCGTGTCGAGTTTGCTTACTTTCCTCTTCTTGTTTGGCATACTTGTCTCGGTTTCCGCCTTGCGCTTCTTCTTTGTGGGTTCTTCCTCCTTCGTGTTTTTGCTTGCGGCCTCCTTCTTGAGACGTTTCTTCTCCTCCAATTTGGCCAACCTCTTGGCCTCCAACTTGGCAGCCTTCCTTTCCGCCTTCTTCTGCGCTTTACGTTCCTCCTTGGTCAATTTCCCCTTGTTCGACTTGGTATCATCATTATCATCACTAATTTTGGAACAATCTCCAAAAAATCGTTGAATGACGCGTCCATCACCATGATTGGACAATGCCGCTTTCGTCGGATCGTACGATCCTTCCTTGCGAAATAGGGAATAGAGTGCATTTTGTGGCAAACCGCTGGTTGCGTTGGTAGCAGTCGTTGTACTAGTAGCATCCGCATGTGTTCCCGACCAGCTATACGCCGACGTCCCAACTCCAAGACCTTCGGATTTGCGATGCTTTGAGAGCGTGTCAACAAGGTCTTGGAGTTTACTTTCTTCCATGATGAACAAATTGGTTTTGGTTAAGCTGTGATTCGTCGCTGGGTTGTGCGAGTTGTGGTTTGATTTCGTCGTGGTTTTTGGAAGCAAAAATGTTGAATGGCGTACATGCAACGTAGCAAACGGGTGGGTGTTTGTCACAACTGTATGGGAATCCGGGATTTTACTAGTAGAGGGAATCGAATCCAAACACGCCAGTGGCATATCGGGTCATTAAACTTCCGGAATCTGGAATCTTCCACGACAATGGCATTTCACGTTTGCAATCACGAGTCCCCACATTTTCCAATGGTGATTTCTACACAACTCCTCATATATATATGAATACCCGCCCTGACCGACACAATTGAAAAAAGGTGAGGCTACCATCGACTAACGGCAGGGAAACAACCATGGTGATGAACAGTGAGGCATGGGGATCATAATTTGACGCTGTCTCGCCTCATGATCACTCTAAATTCCAAGAGAGATGGAGAGAGTCATCATGCCGCGGAAGGAAAGAAAAAGAACAGTTCGATAAATGACTGCAGGTGCTGCCTGTCATAGCTCTGCTGCTGCTGCTGTTATCGGCTGTCACGCGGCATTTGGAGCTTGACTTGTCATTTTTCTTGGGCGAGTCGCAAAGAATGACCTTGCGCTGCTGGAGTAGCAAGACTCACGGAATGATGCGGTAATCGATTTACATCATGCCAGAAACGCTGCGTTTGTTGCTCGTTGCGTGTAGTCTTGACGGCGTTGCAATGTGATGGCTACCCTTCTATTCTATGCACTTACTAACCCGAATTATGTTTCTTATTACCTTTACATCTTCAGTTCGAATTGCATTCAATCCCATCTCCGTAAAATCTTTCTTTTTCTTGAATTTCAATAATGTCGGACAATAAGGAAGGTTTCAATGAGGCCTTGATCGAACCTCTCAAGCAATTTGCCAGGGATTCGGTACATTTGGTCAAAAAGTGCACCAAGCCCGATCGCAAGGAATTTGCGGCCATTGCCAAGGCAACCGGCGTTGGATTCTTAATCATGGGATTCATCGGGTTCTTTGTCAAACTCATTCACATTCCCATTAACAACATTTTGGTTGGGAATTAAATAGTACTTAAAGTAGAATCAATGACAGCTATGTGCAGCAAACACTCGAGAGTCTCAAGCCATAGTCCATTCTCCTCGATGAATATGTAAAAAGACATTGAACTCTAGGATTTCGCGATAACGAGCGATGTTTTAGGCTACCTTTGCAATTCGATTCGAATTGTGTGGACACTTGGCACTAATTTCCTCAGTTTCACACCTGCCATTCCAAACAAGATGCGGCTGGCACGGCACATGTCGGTATCATGATAATGATCTTGCAAATAGACTACCTCAACAATCCCGGCTTGAATAATCATTTTGGCACACTCGTTGCACGGGAACAATGCCACAAACAGTGTCGCATCCCGCACATCCGCACTGCCCTTGTTGAGAATGGCATTCACTTCCGCATGACAAACATACGGATACTTCGTATGCAACGACGATGATGATGACGACGACAATGGCTGGTTCGCAACAACTGCTGCTTGTCGTGCCCACGGAAGACAATCATCCAAACATCCACGAGGAAATCCATTATATCCCAACGCCAAAATGACATTGTCACGAGACACGATGCATGCTCCCACTTGTGTGTTGGGATCCTTGGAACGTTTGGCAGTCAGAAATGCCATGGCCATGAAATAATCATCCCACGAAATGACATTTTTTCGTTTCGCGGGCACATTCGGTGGAATCCAATTGGCTTCGCGAAGGAGCATGTCGCGCAAGTTCTCGTTGTCGTTCGTGTCAATGGCAGCAGCAGCAGTAGAAGCATTGATATTCTCCTTGTCCTTGTCTTGGAAGATCGTTGTGTTGTCAGGGTTCGCAGCAGCAGCCACATCATCATCATCATCGGTTCGAAGATCTAGCACGACACTATCGACTGTAGGTATGTAGTGAATAGTTTCAACGCCGGCCATTTGCAAAATGATGCGACTTGCACGATATACATCGCTGTCATGTTGATCATCCCAACTGTAAATCACTTTGCGAATTCGAGACTGAGCAATCATTTTAGCGCACTCGTTGCCTGACGGAAATTAGTATGCGTGAACATGGGAAAGGAACGAAGCAGGGAAGGGGGAGTGTGAGTGAGATCAACAACATATGTGGGAAAATGGATGTGCAATACGTGTGCGGACCCGAGTTGTGATTCACGTACAGGGAAAGTGGGCCACATACATTCTCGTTCCCGAAACGTCGGCACTGCATTTGTTGAGAATGGCGTTTATTTCGGCGTGGCATTCATATGGATTTGGAGTGTGCAAAGGGGACGAACACCAGCATCATGTTCTGAGAACAGCGTGTTCTCGTTGTTCCTTTGCCAGGGCAGCAAGTCATCCGAGCAACCTCGAGGAAAGCCATTGTACCCAATGCCGACGACTCGATTATCGTTGTCTACCAGACATGCTCCAGTTGGAGACTGAGGATCCTTGGAACGGCGCGCGCTGAGGTGGGCAATGGCCATGAAATAGTCATCCCACGAAAGATACAAGGATCGCTTGGGTGTGATAGTTGGTGCATGACAATCGTAGTCGGCTTCCTTTAAAAGTAGGTCGCGAGCTTCTTCAGGTGACAGTGCTGAGGTGAAGACGGGAGGTGTTGCAGCTGGAGGAACAGATTCACCGGCGGATGGGTAGGGCACATGAATAGGATCGCGGGATCGCACAGTGTTGACCAAGGACTCCTTCAGAGGGCTCAGATGCTTAAACTTTGTGCTCTGAGCATCGCCAGCATTGCCGTTGCTGCAAGAGCAACCTGTACAGCTACCGGTCATGGACAAGCACACAGCTAGTGCCGTCAGCACCAACGCCAGTTGAAATGATGGAATCTTGAGCAATGGGTACGAATCTATTTTCGTCGACGACAGCAGATCGCAAAACACTGTAATGATCGCCACGATCTGTGATCCGGATGTGATGGGATGTGATTTAAGGTTCACACTGTGAAGCTGTGAAGTGAATCGACCTATTCAACACTGGGCACAGTGTTCTTCACTTGACATCGTTCGGATGCACATGCCAAAATCTGAAATTTTTGGCGCGAAACTCGAACATTTGGCGCGAAGGGTTTCCTACCGGTAGTACGGTTGGTACGAAATCGATGCGTGCAGTAAACATACTGGTCGTCTGTAGCTAGTAGAGTACTGGTATAAGGTATAAGTAATAAGTATGCATACCGTAACTGGCACCACCAACCTCACCTGTGCCCAAGCCTACATGTACGATGCAACCATCGGTAACGAGGCGATGACGCAAAGAACCAAGCAACGAACCCAGGCGAACTAACAGGAATCTATCCCTTCTTGGATTGCTTGTCCTGTAACGCGTGAGTTGGGCATTGTGCGACCCTTGGCACAATACGTCAGTGCGATGTAATGGTCTCAAAACATTTGATTCCATTGATAAAAAGCTCGATAAGAATGCATTTTCGGTGACTTATGCCAATGCTCATGACTCTTCCGCTTGCATGTTGGCTTACTGATCTAACTTGTAGACAGATGGATATTGCCGTACATGATTGGACCATTCTTCATCCGATAATTTTTCACTCCACGGCCGTCCCATCTTCCCCATTTGGTAGTCTTGGTAAGCGACATTGATTTCATCGGGATGATTCATTACCATGGAACCTTGGGCGGCAACTGGTTCTCGCAAGGGCTGACCAGCCAGCAGCAAAAATCGGCACCGCCCTCCTGCGCCATCACAGTCAGATCAGATCCTTGCGTTCCAAAGTAGGCCGTGTAGTGTGGTGGAACGCGTGTCCCCTCTACTTCGAGTGATCCCCGCCGTGTGTACAAGAAAACCGTTTCATGAGACGATGGAAGAGAATGTTTCCAGGTAGTTCCTGGTTCCATTTGAACGTGAAGTATTGCCAGATCAGATCGAATTGGTGCGGATGATGATTTCGTTCCATAGCGACCAGCAATCACAATGGTTTCGGTCGACCGCCCTTCGGAGTCAATAACCTTGACGCACGGTGTTTCATCATCACCGCCGAGCAAATCTATTCTGGGTGGTGCAAGCTTCTCCTGGGAAGGGAGGTTGAGCCAGAGCTGGTAGAGTTCTTGGTCGCAAGGTTGAAAGATATTCTTGTAGTTCATGTCAAACATTTCCTCGTGCAATATTCCTCCTCCTGTCGTTAACCATTGTGTATGTTTACCATTGTACTGTTCTCCAGCTCCATACAGCTGTTTTACTCCCAGTGAATCTCGATGGCGAAATCCCCCCTTGAGGATGTATGTGACAGTAACGAATCCTCGATGTGGATGGGATGGAAAGCCTTCCGGAAAGAATGTGCGCTGGATAAATCGCAAAATATCCCACGCAGCAAAGGAGTGACGATGATGGACCAACATAATAAATGGTGATGTTCGGTCCGCCTCTTGAAAGAAGTTGGGACACACCCGACCGCCAATGTTGTCTTCCAACTTTGCCCCCACCTCTTCCCCAAACAGTCTAGAAACGGCAAAAATGAACACACCATTCCAAACAGGCCACACTGGTAGTCTGGCGAATTTTTCGACACGCGCTATTCTCCGAGGAGACGATTGAACTCGATTTTCGGATAGTCGACGATCATCGTTGGGCTGCTGCTCCAGGGCTGAAACATGAAGCGTGGACCGAGCTCCGTTCCTTTTTCCAAGACTTTCAAGACAACGAGTCCGACTTGGACCCAAAACAGATGAGAAGGCTGTTGCTGCAGCAAACAAGCTAAGCAAACACCACAGCGTCCTCATTGTTGCCATTCCGATCTTTTTCTCTTTTTGCAAGTCTTGCAACCGGAAATCATTCGGTATCATACAACGTACCAGGTACAAGTACTACAGTACTACGGGTAGTGCTGAGTGCTGAGTACCTGTACTTTGTACCTGTTTACCTGTGTACTGTACCTTGACTTGACCCACAATAAACATTGTACGGCTACTCCAAGAACTACCAGTACTCGAGTACTAGGTAGCGAGTATTCCGTATTCAGTATTGTACCCTGCTTCGTTGACCTAGTAGGAAGTAGGAACCGTGATCAGAGCCAACACGACTATTTCCTTTGTGGCTCCCGTATGTATATCCTCTATTGAACACAGGCAAACAGCAATTGTGGCTGGAGTTTAAGCAAGTTGTAGTAGTACCGCGAGGTTCTTGAAGAAAAAAGCCTTGATACGATGATAAAGCATTGAAGCGACATGGATTGCTGCCATCTGAACCGCAAGGAATGTAGAATGGGCTCCCAGAGGAGTCTGAAAGACCAATCCAGTAATCATTCTTCTGCTCCCAGTTGATGACAGCAAAGTCACTCTAAACAGTTGATGTTCCTGGGAATGATGTCAAAACGTACTAGCCCCAACCTTTTTTGTCATCAATCACAGCAGGATGATCCAGCCAAAGAAAGAATGCTACAGGACAAAAGATATGGTGGATTGATACATAACAGAGTAGAAATTGGAAAGGCAAGGATACACAAGAGAAGCAAGTTTCTTTGCAGTGATCCTACTGCCAGTACCATGATTGCTGGTTGCTGCAAAGATGTTGTCCATATTTGCAATTCCATCACTAGTTAATGATTGGGATGACTACCATTTTGATATAGTAATGGAAGATCTCTCTCATTTCGATTGTGGCGTTCAAACTGTAAAAAATCATACATTATGTTGGATGAGAATGAGAGACAGCAATGCTTCTATTTTGTCCTTTTCTTGGCATGGCATCTAATTCAAACTTCTACTTGAGACAACTGAGGACAACAGATTTTGTTTAAAAAAGCAAAGATTCACTGAACTCAAAGGATCTCAACTTTTTATTGAAAAGTTGAGATAGGTCTTACGTGGTTCTTTTTTGCAACTTTAACCAGGCTGGTAATGTTGAAAAAATTGGGAGGTCAGTTTTTAATCGCCAACTTTTTGCTCCGACAAGGCTGGCCTTAATTGCACCGCCTAACTGTGCTTGCTTTTTCTTGAGTGCGCCAGCTTGATGTGCATTGGAATAATATCAAAAGGCTTGGGCATATAATTTGCTTCAAGTCTATATTGGATGCCTCCAGAATGATTTTGTTAGTTGATTTTGGCACGCATGTCTTTGGTAGTGTACGTACTACTACTTGATTGGGAGTACTGGAGTACTCATTACTCCGGTAGCTACTCAAGTACATTGTACCTGAGACTCCGCGTACTAACTATTCAACGATCAATAGTTGACACTTCGTACGCATGTATTGAAGGAAGGAACCATTCCTCACCTTCGGTGGTGCTCGCAACTCGCCATTTGCCATTCGTTGTACGGCTAAGTCGTTTGGTCAGTCAACGTTAGTGCAATGTGCACCTCTTTTTCTTGGGACATCCCGACGCTCACGATATCCTGATGTCTCTTGTCAATGTCAATTATCTTATACGCGAGCGTGCAAAGCAACATTTCGAATGCCAGTTGTTTATGGAGTCGTAATTGTACAGTACCTGGTACCAGGAGCACTCGGAGTTGCTCGTATCGCTACCGCAGTCGTGCCAACCTTCAATGCCGCCAGACTACCAGAAACGAAGTCACAGTATCAGATATGATGCGCTACGGCTAGTAGTAGTAAAGGGTAATGAGTAATGTCACATCAACCGTCCAACATTCTGCGCGGCATCGGAACAGCCATATCCGGCTCTGTAGTCATTAATTGTGAGTTTTGAGTGCTTTTCCATACCGGTTATGTCTCCCGTCAGCAGGTTTTGAAATCATATGAGACTCCAAACTCCGACGTCTGCGAGTACTCCGAACATTCCACCATGGATTCTACTCCGCTTTTCTAAAGTCTTTTCGTAACTCTAATTTCAGCTGATCCGGAGAAAATGTGTGCAGGTGTGCAGATTGCCATGCAGCACCGTGTTTCTGGACAACTTGGGGTTTTCGTCGAAGGTGGATGAACAGTTGAATCTTGGCCCTGCTTTGGAAGCCTTGTTACTCTTCGCAAATGTAGGCCTCCCATCACCGTTAGCTATGCATCATAGAGGAGATCCCAACCACACTCATGTGCGCGTATTTGGAAAAACATTTTCTTTACCCTACCTTGAAGTGCGCTTTCGTCATGGATACTCTGGTGAGGGCAGAAGAAGGAATGTCTCGTTGCGCTTGTCTACTTTGGTACCTACATTAGTTACTATACTTCCGCTGTATCCGTTTGAGGTGATGCTCTACAATAAATTCGTTATTATATTTCCACTGAATCCGTCTGAGGTGATGCTCTACAATGAATTCGTGAGCATCCACGTTGTCAGCCTCGGCGGCTAAGCCTATACCATGGGACCACATGACTTGGGCCCACTTTATCACAGATATCAGTGGTGGACAAATAAAGCCATCGTTGACGTCAGATCTCGTTTCTATTACATTAGAGAAGGTGTGCGGGACGAGCCGCTCTGGAAACTCCATGGCATGATCGTCCAGTGCATCGACACTCATCTGATGATATTGATTTGGAGTCACACTTCCGTTGTCTCCTAGAATGGCGCTCCGGGAACAACGTATGATCCATGCTGATGTTTACTAGCTCCAATGCGGCGGTTCGAGTGCACACGGTTGAAGGAAGATTCGTGCAACGTTTTCGAATATTCACTATCGTAGCTCCTAGTACTACTTTTACGCAATGCAAAGTACTTCAGTACAAAAATTCGAACATGCAACGAGTACAAAATTCTCACTCGTCCTGTCTTCCGCCTTGAGTGACTATGGCATCCCCCATTCCAACGCATCAACCATGGTTTCACCTTCAATACCTGGAAGATATCATACATCATGAATACATTGTGTTACTTGCACTCCATTCTTGAGTCTACATGCCTTGCATTTCTTCTGATTGGTCCTCAAGTACTTGGCACTAGTATTTCGGTGGCTTCCATATTGACGTGAAGAATCAATTCAAATCAATGTCGATTGGGAATTTGCAAATGCCTGAACTGTTGATGATGGTATTCATGTTCATTGTACCTGTGAAATGTCATCTATCAATGTTCAGTCGTTTCTGTTGGGTTTCGTTGGTCATCCTCGGCACCAAAATCGGAGTAGCACTCTTCGAATGGTCGCTTCTATCACGAGCTCTATCAACTACCGGATATCAACATGACCTTGGGGTGTCTGCTATCCTTTGCAATGCGCATGGCTGGATACTGGGATGTTTGGATCCGCATTGTCAATGCCAACAATTATCAAGTGCTCGCTCAGAACCATGAAGGGTCATGATAAGCCAACAAACAAATCTTGTGTCGGGTTCATCAACCTATCTTGATGTCAGCGGTTCATGAGATAGGACAACTGAAATGTTTGGGATCCGGCTACTGGTGCTCTCAATGCCACGCTGCTGAATAATAGACGCTCTGGCTTATGCGTCACTGACCTCGTATTGGGCAACCCATAATTTCTCTTTGTGTGTGGTGACGGGATGTGCATCAGGTATTGACCAGAAGGTGCAACTATGGTTCATTACAAATGCAAGTGGACAAGATGACTTGTATACCAGTCGCAGAGCCTGGTGACCTTGATGTGCATGCGACAATTGACTGGCTTCGTTGGACCTCAATATTCTATGTTTGGCCTGACCTGGCTGACGTCCAATGAATTGAGCCGTCAATACCACTGGATGGCTATTAACATTTCTTGAAAGTCAGATCTGTCAAGATCAAATTATAAGCAAGTGAAGAACCTTTCCGTCAACAATCGTCCCTGACTTGTGCAGGGTTGTTGCAACCACAGCTTGCATGATGGATATCCAATGCGAAATAAAAAGTGGTGACACACAGTTTTTTCTTTCCAGACCTTGAAGAAGGTTGTGGCACTATGCTCCTGGTCTGTTTAATGCATTAGTCTAGAACCATTACAATAATGAAGATAGCATTGTCCATCAATGCTCAAATTTGTTGTGTTCTCGCGAAGATGACACGATGACCGCAGTCGAGAAAGATAACGGGAATGCATCAGACTCGTGTACTCGAAAGTACACTCCTACTGTACTATAGTGTAAAAATCCGAACTCTTATAGTAGTGTAGAGTACACGTACTTCTACTCCGGACTCCGGACTACAATTCACAATTCACCAGCATGACGTTGTTTGGAGTATCTGTAGATTTTGTGCTAGCAGCTACTTGACGATGGAAAAAAGTGCTGCGAAAACCGTGTGCACTCGAACCGTCGCCTTGGAGGCAGGCCTCATTATTTTCGGGTTTTTTTGTTAATTTCGGGAATTTTCCCGAAATTAAGGTCTGAGAAACTCCCGAAAATAACGGTGACGTGGCACTTTTCTCTCGTACAACGCCGTGTTAAAAATGGTCAAACTTTGACGGTCAAAGGGATGGTGAAAAACTGTCGGAATTTCAATTCTGAAGTTACAACCATCTCCCTATCACACCCAAGAAGTCCATAGGTGCATTGGAATTCAATAACAATTAAAATATGAAGTGTCCTGTGCAGATTTGTGAGTGTGTGTTTGTGTCAAAAGCGACGTTGGCTGTGGTATGTTTGTTGCGTACAACCTTCGGGTTTGGCAATACTGGTACTCCTGACAGCAAACTGCACATGAAAGTGGACACAACATAATAGAATCTTAACAGATCTACCATTGAACAATTCAAATAGCATTGTGAGCCATCTTTGCAAACATCTGCATTGATTTAAGAGGATGATTGGAGCAAGAATTCTACTGAAATTGTGGAATAAGAAGAGTGCAGCAGATGCATGTTGAATTAAAGTAGCTATGAAGCAAGTGGAAGCAGTGCAACAAGATCACCATACCATGGTGCTGGTCTGAAGTCAATGACATCTCATTTTTCTTTCAATTGTGGATGGGTGTTGTGGAGCAATGGAGTTGCAGAGAATGCTGGGAAATCAATGATGAGATTCCTGCATGGTTCTTCAACAAGAACTAAGATCTGTGTTTCATGGCACCAAGTGATATCATAAGAGCATTACAACATCAGAATATTTGCCTCTTGGCAAACATCTGAGAGGAAACATTGAGAGCATTGACGCCAACTTTGGACTTCTAAGCCAGAATAGCCTAGTATGGTGATCGTGAACAAGAAGGGGAAGTAGTGTGTAGCTTGAAAGGCAGCGACAAGATTGGATGCAATAGAATGCACAAGTTGCTTTCTTCAGAGACTGTTTGACCTCTGGCTCACTGCGAGTGTGTTGCCCAGTATGAGCTTGGTGGAATCTGGCTTTGCCATCATCATTTTGAAAGGGATCAACATTAGGAGATAGTGAAGCATTACCAACATCAGCCACCTGCCCCAATGAATCACTTTTACAGTGCACACAAGAACACAGAAACCTTCATGAGCCTTTCTATTTAGTAAGCAGTCCATCAATGGAACAAAAGGGTGCACTTTTGGGCACTTAATTGTTAGTAAACAATGCCATTTAGGTAATTCCCGAATTTAATCCGAAAATAAGATTTCAAAACTCCCGAATTTAGCTATTTTCGTTATTTTCGGATTTACACGAAAATAAGGAGGCCTGCTTGGAGGTCGTATTCATTCCATTTGAGGATGCTTTTTAATGCTTAGCAAATAATCGGAGTTACCAACTCCAGCCTATGTATATTGAAGGAACCATTCGTCGGCTTCGCTTGTGTTCGGAAGTCACCCTTGATTGGACCATCTTGATCGCCAAACAATAAGATTTTGCAATTGCACCTGTGTTACGGCCTGTTGCATGTTACTGTTCCGATTCCCATTAACAAAGTGTCAAGTCCAATTTCCTAGCCAAGTCTGTATCGCAAATGCGAAGGCTTCAACGTGCCTATGTGCTTGAGTGACATTCTATGAATTTAGCCCCTGCCACTAGGTTTTCATTGGTTGTGAAACATCAAGGAGGTGACCCATCGCGTGCGTGCGAAAAGGATATCTCCACGACCACGAAAAAGAATGCGAACTCGTGGTTTGACTGTTGAAGGTGCAAAATGGAGCATGTGAGGTCCGTTTTGGGAATCTCTAAAATAGTCATTGCCTGCAGTATGTTTCCTGGTAGATTCTATCATTAAGACTGTCTTCAATCTTACCTACAATTGTACCGGTAGTTTTGATGTAATAAGAAGCTGTTTCACGAAATCGCCATAGCAGGTTGTTACATGTGGCCAATGCCGTAACGATTAATTCATGGTTGCCCCAATATTGGCAAGTTTTGTTCCTCGCGAATGTAGAGTTAATGTAAAGCAAAACATTCCTTTCAGATCAAAATCATCTATGCGTTTATTTCGGAAATAGCGTACACTGTGAATTTAGCTTGAGCAGCGCCACTATCATAGGCTTCCTTGCAAAGGCAGGAAGATGTCATTGTGGCTGCAAGTATACTAGCGCGGTAAAAGGAAGTGCCTGCAAGATCATAGCTCCATACTGAACACTCCATCGTCGTCCACATCGTCAGCCTCGACAACGGCAACTATCTTGTGGCCGGGGTCCACTTCATCATACCCAGTGATGGACCAACCATCGTTGACATCAGGTCTAGTTTCGAACTCATTAGACAAGATGTGTTGAAGCCCTTGCGGAAGCTCACTTTGCATGTTAGTCTGAGCGTATTGAAACTCCTGTGACGAATCATTCGGAGTCACAGATTCCGCTGGCCACCGTGAATGAGGCTCTTGAAGGGAAGTGTGGTCGAAGCTTTCGTTAGCGCTAATCCTGAAGCCTTCATTGTCTCCACCGTGACTGGAATGTAATGCCTGCCTGTCTCGAATACCGTTTACTATTCGGTAGAACATGCAAAGATCTCTCCACTCCGCAGCCTCAGTGTCTTCGTGAAGTTGAACTTCGGAATTCGTTCGTGGAACATGATATGAAGGCATTGGGATGGTCTGTGATCGCCGCCTTGATGGGCGTGCTCTCTCAGACCCTGACGACTGATTTGCGCAAGTTGTCGACCCTTTATTCATCATTGTATTACAGTTATAGTGGAGGGAGTCCTCGTGGTTCTGGTTCGACCTGAAAGAAATGACCAACATCGAATCTTCTAAAGAATTGTTCAAGGTTTAGTGCGCGGTGCGCGTTTGAGCGGGAATCTTGACTGAATGGATGGCTCAAAGAGTCGGTGAAAACTTCAGTTTTGAGTTTTGACACCAAAGTTGTGTCAAGTTGATGGCTAAAAGAAGTCAGGTCGCGATTGCTTTCAAATCACGACTTGTGTTCGCTTTGGGCTCAGCTTGCACTTCTAATTGGTTAGAGTGAAATTCCGGCAGTTGAACCTTGAAGCCAATGCGTTCATGGGTCACCACATGAGTTGACAAGCACATGTTTCCGGCATGATCATGAGATCATGAGCCATCGACCGTGCCTTCCTCCGAGATAGCTTTGCCGATGTTTTGGCCTTCTGGTGCTAGCAGTTGGCATCGGGGTGTCATGGCCAACTCAAGAATTTCCTGTTCCATACTCGTCAGCAGCATCACCGAGTGGCAAATGTGGACCGCGAGGTTTGCACTTTGCAGGTACAATATTCAGTATTGCATGCGCCCGCATTGGTTAGGCCGTCGTTCTTTGTTGACACGCCTCGCGTGTTACAATACCGTATTGCTCGTGGAAAGTTAGACAGATGTTGACTATGTGTCATATCTTGGTGATTGCTGCTACCTTGTCGAGTATGTAGACGATCAGTCATGCCTCATGCCTGCCATCAAGCAAGAATTGGCCTTGCGTTCTGCTGGACGGAAGGATCAGTCATGCCTGCCATCAAGCAAGAATTGGCCCTGCGTTCTGCTGGACGGAAGGGCGCAATCGCGAGGCTGAATGCAGGTCTCCTCAGCACACACACACGCACATTTAAGCGTCAATTGGTTCATTTTACAACAGTTCGTTCGTCGAAAGCATTGCGTTGACGACCGAACCGACTTCACCAGAGTGTTGCGCACAGAAACCCCATGGTTGTGGAGAGAGGCTCATTCTAAGGGTACAGGTGTTGAGTGGCCGGTTCCGAATCAGGCTACCTATATAGGCTAATAACGCAACAATTTGAACACCATGATTCTTAATTTAATTCACCAGAATATTCCCGATTCCAATTACAATGAACCCTCAGCTAACCACCAAATCCATAAAGAGTCTTTCCCTGACGCTTGAGGGCGTACACGACATCCATGGCAGTGACGGTTTTTCTACGAGCATGTTCAGTGTACGTGACCGAGTCTCGGATCACGTTCTCCAAAAACACCTTGAGGACTCCTCGAGTCTCTTCATAGATCAGACCAGAAATGCGCTTCACTCCGCCACGACGGGCTAGACGTCGAATAGCAGGCTTGGTAATTCCTTGATGTTATCACGCAGGACTTTGCGATGGCGCTTGGCACCACCTTTCCAAGTCCCTTACCTCCCTTGCCGCGACCTGAGTTAAATTATTTTAAAATTCAAGGTTTTG